>JAWRVZ010000246.1:300000-382500 GCA_037043235.1 Rhodeus uyekii | reverse complement strand
ATACTGATGCGCGCCCCCGCCATGCACATGCACGGCCACGAGTCTGCAGAGAGAAAGATGTTCTGCTCGGGTTGAGGGTTTTGGCGGAATATCTCACACAAACACACCAGAATCACAAAAATATAAGCATTTAAATGAGACAGAACTCACAATTGATAACATAACAAGTGGGATGAGCAGTGCGCATGCGCAGAGAGACATGCATAAGCCAAAGTGATGTTTCACGACAAAACACAAGCAGGCTATTACATATTCAATGCATCAGAAGTCAGTGCTGATTATTGAATGATATAGTTGTTTAATAATGTAATTATAACGTGACATACCTGAAATCGGTGATGATAATAGTAGAAGACTTGCGTTTCTTGTGTTATTAAACTGTTTCGAACATCCCAGCACTGTTACATCTATAAATCTCTTCCGTACGCTTGAGATCAGGATATAAAAATGAGCACTTGCTTGATGTTTATTTAATTTATCACTTGCTCCAGTTTCTCGTGCGTCCCTCCATTACTCCGGAACGCAACTCACCACCCACGTGAGTTTGGCCGCAAGGAGCCACGCCTACTCAACTCTCATTGGTGGGCGGATTTCCCCACGGCAACCTGATTGGTCAAGAGGCGTGGTCATAACGTTGGCTTAACCGAGGATGCGGCTGGACTCACGTGTATCACCATGTTATGCAACAGATGAAAACAAAGGAGATCTCGCGTGGTTATAACACGCCGTTATAACGCCGCACCCCCTCGGATTAAATTGCCTCATACACCTTACAGGTGCGAGTATGATTTTGAGTCTAATAGTTTTGTTAAAAGACATAAAACATTTATAATATGCAATCAGTGCATTGAAGAAAATAGCGCCTAATCTACTTATACTTCTATACGCGTTATTAATATTTACATAAATAAAATAATTATATTAATACACTTGCAATTGTTTGCAATGCACCTAGTGGCCATTTCTCGGAGTCAGTCTCATTTGTGCTGACAGAAATCCCAATACAATCATGATTTTGGGGACTTTTACGTTTAGGATATGAATTATTGCCTGTTGAAAGGGAGTTGTTTTGATTTTTGAGTCTTTATTAACATGCATATAGATATTTTTATTTCAGTTGTTTGTATTGACTTCACTTGTGTAACTAAAGCTCAAATTTGGCTAAAAAGAAACAGCATTTAGTGTTTTTATTTTGAAATAAAAATAATTTATAGCATCATCTAAAGTAATTGAATCCATGCAACCTTTGAGTAACAGCAATGAAACAATATTCATGCCGACACGTCCTGAATCAAGCCATCGGGTGAGAAGTTGATGTTAAATTGTGTTTTATTGAGCCAACGTGGGCAATTCAATACACTTAAGTCAGTAAGGCCACAGTACAGAATTGCACTTGTTCACAATTTATACACATGTGAGAAATACAAAGAGATACATTAAAAAAAACTCAAATAAACAAACATAAAATGTTTTGGCACCGTGAGAAAGAAGTGAAGAAAACGCCCCAAAACTACTGAAATAGGATTAAGCAAAGATATTTCAAACTACTTCTACAGAAGGTAATACAAATGATGCAGTTAAATTATTAGTGAATCATCACTTTAATCTTTCAATAACATCTCAAAGTTATATATAGTATATTTTGTACAGATATTCTGAGTAAAGTTCTGTTACAGGATGGCAGTGGAGTTTGTCTACAGGCACTGACGGTTGTTCAGGAAAGGCTCTTGTGTCTCGCTGGCACAGAAAAACTCTGACACGGCCAAAACTAGGGTCTGTTTACGGCCGTCCACTAAAAGAGTTCACGAGGGACTCATGAGATGTTGGCAAATGGCTATCACAACAAGTTTGGCTTGGGTTTTGGTCAACGTAGTTTGGCCTCTAAGTGACAGTGAAATGTTTCTTATATTAATGTACAAGTAGGACTTTTGTGGTTTTAAGTGTCTAGAGCAGGGGTGCCCGATACGTTGATCGCATTCGTAGACGTTGTTCCATCATCCGTCATTCACTAAGAAATTTGTGATTTGACTGATGAACAGTAAAGGCAATCTGACACATGGGTCACCGCGCAACAGCGCCATGTGCTGCAAAACTCTAGCAAGCTAGCGAGAAAGTCTCCGATATATTTATTTCAAGCTTAAAGGGTATAAAAACGAGTGGGGGAGCTGGGCAACGTAAGAAGTCAAAAACCTATCACTTCCAAACGGAGTGGAAGTCCTCAATCTGCCATCTATCATCGCTATACCGAAGAAGGGAAATGTGGAGCGGCATTTTCAGACTGTTCATAAAAACTACGACACTGACTTCTTCTCAGTTTGGGGGTTTTTCTGAGGGAAGAAGTGGAGGAACTAAAATCCCAGTTGTCCGAACTAGGAATGTGCGCTACGACTAATTTGTTAAGCGTTTAAATGGATGTTTCGAAACCAACTAGTCTTAAACAGTCAAAAATACATTTAAATCAAGCTCAATTCCCATAATGAATGCTGCGGGGAAAAAAAGATAACTTGCTTTATATAGCAAAAGGTATGTGTGTCGGTTTCCATGGTGATACCAGAGACAATGAGTTTCATAAACGGGTCAATAAAAAAACAAAACAAAAGTATATATATTTATTGTGTCTAAATATTTCTTCTTTCAGCTGATCTGATTGGGATCAAAGTGACGGACAGTTGTAGTAAATGATGTGATCATTTGCTTGTTTTGGCTCGTCTCTCCAAACATCTCCATATCGGTGATTATTATGGATACGATCAGCTCCAGTGGGATTATTATATGCCAGTTTATACAACACTTTGCCGTCTCCTAATATAAAATACTCTCACATCTCGCCCATCTTTCGTTGGTCATTTTTAAACTCGCTGTCACTGAAAGAAAGAGAAAAGTATACGAGATCTGAGGTAAAATCTTCACAGTTGCTTATATTTTTCCCCCTAATGTTTTATTTTTTTAAACGTAAAATTAAAAAATAACTATAAAATCTTGTGTATTGTTTTCAGTGTTGATTAGTCGCAGCTGTAGCTTGTTATTCGATTTGTACATCCCTAGTCCGGAGAGTTGTATTGTGCAATATTGGTTCAAATATATATATATTGTGCATATAAATAATTCTCAATGTATTCATAAATAAATATATGTTTTGTATTTTTATATTAGGTAGATCATTTTGACTTGGTCATTTTATAAGTAGCTTACAAGCCAAAAAAGTGTGGGCACCCCTGATCTAGAGTCGATGCTTGTTCATTGGTTTGCACAGAGGAGTGTGTTAGATGTATTTGAAAATCATTATTTTGAAATTTATTCCAATCATATTCATTAAAACCAAAACCTATGAAAAAAGAAGAAAAAAAAACCCCATTGAGGATAGTTTACAATATATGCTATTGAAAATCAGCAGGTTAGAACTTATTGGAAGAACATTCATTTATTCATTCGCTCCCTCCTCTTCTTTCTGAAGTTGATACTTCTTCATATCCTACTATTTTCCTCCAATCATAACCAGTTTTCTTCTCTGTATTGCTCCGTTATGACTGCGTCCAGACTGAAAGAGGTGGAAAAAGAGGGTTTAAATTAGTTTAAAATAGATATATTAATTACTACACATTTAATAAGCACATAAATTGCTAAATAAACCACTTAATTCACAGTGTTGATGACTCACGATCAGTCCATCATTTTGTACAATTGTTGCCTGTAAATACTGCGATACTCACTAACAATGACGATAATGATGATCACAACCACGGCTATCAAAATGCCCCACATCTGCAAAAACAACAAGTACACAATGTTATTTGGTGCATATGATGATGCTGTCAGGTCACTTATCACAGGGTGTTAATTAAAATATTATTTGCTACCTATATTTATTTAATATATATATATATTTTTTTTTTTTATTACATTTTTTTTTTTTTTACTTAAGCTGTAATGACATTTTGAAAGAAAAAAAGTCTTCAAAAGCCTGTGAGCCGTATGGATTTCTTTTATGATGGATGGACGCACTTTTTGGGGTTTCGAATTCTCAGTTACCATTCACTCCCATTATAAAGCTGGGAAAAGCCAGGATAGTTTTTAATATAACTCTGCGTTCGGATGAAAGAAGAAAGTCATACACATCAACGATGGCATGAGGGTGAGTAAATTATGGGATAATTTTCTGTTCAATTAATTAATTTCAATTAATATTCTAATATTATTAATCATTATTCAGATCCATTCATTGCAGATGCATGAAGTATAAAACTTCCAATCATCTCTAGAACCTTAATATTTCTTCTAAAACACATTTAAACTAAATGAGTTGAACTTCTGTGTCTCTGATTTACCTTGAAGTTCTTCCACCAGTACTTCCTCTTGAGTTTGGCGGCGCTGGTCTCAAACTGGGAAGCACCGGCCTGCAGGGCATCAGCACGATCGTCCAGGTCAGAGAGCTTCTGGTCTCGTTCCAGGACCTTATCGACGTTCACCCTCATGATATCCACCACCTGGAGGAGGGAGAGCGCTGTTAGAGGAGCATGAACTCGGCAAAAGAGATGCTAAGGGCTGGGAAAGCAATCAAGGTCAAGGAATCTCGCCATGTGTGTAAACAAACAGCTGTCTGAACACCAGTGGTGGTTCATTAATCAATTTAATGTGCAAGACTTTTGGCAGGACGGTTGGAAAGCCAGGCAAGCAACAGGAGCATCCATTTCAACGGTCAGCATTTCACACTAACAGCTCTGAAAGAAACAGAGCGTCTCAACCTGATTAAGTTTCCAGAGAAGCAAAAATGCTGCAGGACACACAAAAAAAACAAATACATAAATGCAAAAAGGCAAGGCTTCTCAAACAGGGCTTAGATGAAGCCAGGATTAGTCCCTAGTTCAATTAGGACATTTAAGAACCCTTTATTAATGTGCATTAGAAGAAAAAACAACAACATTAATACGTGCATCCCGAGACAAAACAATGGAAAAGACATTTTAAGATGCATAATTGCAATTTACTTTCCGTTAAAACAGCTCAAACATGCAGTTTAGTCTGGGATTGTAGGCTGAAGCCTGCGCTGTGAAACCGGAGGATAGAGCAGGACTTCAGACTAATGAGATTTTACTGTGAAAAAGTTGTTGTTGGCTAAAAAAATAAATAATCAGGACTGAAAACTACTTACACTCTTTGAGGCAAGATTTGCACAACTAGGTCAAGGCTAGATAATTTCAGGATTATCCAACATTTGGGAAACCAGTCTTAACTAGTATACGTGTATATTAACTGACAACACTGACTTCCGCAATAACCGTTCCTGGAAAATGGACCAGAACCGATGGCGATGACTCATCTTGTACGGAGGGGCATTTTTCTACCAATTTTAATTTTTACTCTTTCAGTCAAATGCTCATTAGAATGAAACGTACTTTAACAGTACGACTGTGTTTGAAAAGTCAATATAAACTGACTTCATGAGATTTGTTTTCCTATTGGAATGAACAGGATTCACAACATACACTTTGATCCAGTCATAATGGCTTAAAAGGTATGTTTTGAGTTTATCATTTATTAAAAAAGTAAAAAGCCCTACAGCATGATGCCATATCGTGTTAAACAATTCTTACATCTTCAGTAGAAGAAATAGAAAGCATGCATATAATAGTATTACATAACAAAAGGTTGATGGCAACGGCACAAACATCTCAGCCTCCTCATATATGCTCTAGTGCTCCACAAACCCTGTTGCAGGATAATGTAGCTCCGCCCCATTTAAAGAGATCAGTGTGGGAGGGGGACCGGCGTGTGCACATCCATGTTTCGCTTACATAACCAATAGTGACGGGGCGTTACATAACCAGCCGGCAGCCTATGAGCTCGACCCAGACTGAAGGAAGATGTATGTTGGGAGAGGTCAACAGTCATCGAGTGCACAGAGACCTGCACATGTCCTGAAATACACTTCCTCAAACCGAAATCATAAGTATGACTGCGGTGAGCGGCTGAAGAGAAGGGGAAATACTGCTGACGCGTTACACAGTGCTCTTAAAAAAAAAAAAAAAAGACATTCATAGTGTGAAAGAGTTACTTCCGTATCGTTTAAATGTCATATAACTTACCCGAAATCTAATTCTACACACAAATCTTATTAATGTGTTTTACACGCACATATTTTCAGGATTCGTTGGTACACAGATGGAAGACTTATTTTAAATCGAACTCTTTTGTAACACTGATCTTTTGTAACATTTTAAATGGCTTCACTGGCAATTTAATGCATCCTAAATTAAGTACTATAAATTAAAAACAATAACAAAAATCTCACCGACCCCAAATTGTTGAAAGGTAGTGTATATACATTATTTAAATGGATCATAATTTAATAATTTATATACAACAAAAATATAGGTATAAATATACTGAGGCAAATCAGAGTACAGGCAGGCTGTACAGGTTGTTTATTTGAACAAACCACTAGCCGCACTAAATATATATTTATATATAAAATGAATTATATGTATATATATATATATATATATAAAATAGTACTACTCAAATTTAGATTGAAGTACTTCATCTTGTTCACAGATTATAATGGTACGGAGAATCTAAAGGCACATGTCGTTGGAAAAATATATTTGAATGCTTTTACGTTTCTTCACAAATGTTTCTCGAGAAAATATTTGTTAGAAAACGCTAAAGCACTGACAACAATATTACAATGTCAGACCCAATATTTTTCTTCATGTCCCTCCATATAATGGTATGATTATAGTCAGGGTTTCAAATTAAACCCATCCTTTTTTATGCAGTGGCATGTAATTTTGTTCAATCACTCAGCTGGCATTTCATCTCAATTCACGATTACTTTTGCGCTATTCTATGACATTTCGTAGTATAGTGCGAGTAGTGCATTCACACTGAAAATTCAGAAAATAAAAAGTGCACTTTAAAGACCCTGGATTATTATAAAAAATTGTTTTTTTTTTTAAATATATTATATATTAAAAAAAATGGATTATAAAAAAATTTTTAAAAAAACTATGGACACGTCATGCACTCGACTGTTGCAGTTTTAATGACACAGCAGTGGTGGAGGAGCATCAAAATCTGATGATGGATAAAATAACATTAAACATTTCATACAAAACACGACTGAGTAAACAGCGCATAAATACATATCTATTGTGCCACTTGGGACACTACTAAAGATATGCACTTGGAGAAACCTCTGCAACTCTTAGGACGGCCATTGCTATCATATGAGCAGACGACAGCTCCCACAATAGCGCAGTTTGAGCCAAACCTTTTTTTCTCAGAATCAGCATTGGCCGGTAGAAAGAGAAGGTAAAATACTGTAGCATTTAAAGATAAAGAGCCTCACGTCATTATAGGTGCATTGTAAAATGTATAAAGAGAGCAAAGTGGCCTTTTATTACTATTCCGTTGGTTTAGGATTAGTTGGGAAAGTGTGTGTTTCCATGGAAGATCTGTATGTTTAATGGACCTGGAACTCTGTCATCAGGTTGTGAAGCCTATATATTAACACAATAGTTCATATAGACTAACAATACCGTTGAAGCTTTTTTAAAATTTGCTGTGTGTAAATTGACAAATTTCTACTTATATAGGCATTAAAATAGTTATGTTGCATCACTATAGAGTAATATCTAACAAGGCTAAAACCCCCTGAAAGTCACGGTGTAATTCACACCCTGACTAAAACACACTAGGCGCACCGGATTATAAGGTGCATGCTAAAACAGTCTACAGAAAAAAGATAATAGAAGCAAAACAGTGAGTTTAGTTGACCTTTATGCTACTGTATAACAATACACTCACATTATGTTTTAATCAATCAATCTAAAGTCATCATCGTCTGTGTCTGAATTGAACAGCTGGGCAATTTCGCCATCAAACATGCCGGTGTTGTACTGAAATCTGACTCCCTGTCGCATGCATTCATTAATACACGCTTTGAGCATATTCACAGCAGAAAATTTTCTTCATGCAGCAGAAAAATCATTTCAGAGTGAAATCAACAGTTTTGCTGGTGTCTTTATCTCTCATCCTGACGAAGCTCAGGCAGTTTACAGTTTCAATCCATCTGACATGTTTTTTGCATACTTTATACACATTATTTAATTTTCTATGCATTAACTTAAGTGCACGTTCTGGGTGTTTGCTGTGTACAGTGTACGTATTACGTCCCTGTGTCAGCGGGAAATGGTCCGACAGACAATCAAGCGGAGAGCCTACCAAAGTCGTACAACAACACTTTTACAGATTTCGGAACTCAGCCAACACATTAGGCGCACTGGATTATAAGGTGCATGGCCGGTTTTTGAGAAAATGTAAGACTTTTAGTCTTATAGTGTGGAAAATACGGTAATTAAAAGTGCAGGATTGAAACGTTCTGAATTTGTAAAAAACGTCCTTGAATCGAAAACCTATGAGTCTAATCGATTCGCTGGCAACCCAAAGATTCACAGCACATTCGCAATAATTTCTAGGAGAATTGTAATTTTAGCAGCAGGCGAAACTGTTTGTGTCATTATAGCTTGTATTTGACGGTGACACCTAAAAACAAAAGAGTACAAATTTTATTGTGTATAATTGTAATATTGTTTGCACAAGGTGGAGTCTCAAGATTCAACAAGCATATTAGTCATTGTACATTCTGTTACTGTCATTATTTGTCCTGAAATTAAGTGAAACTGTTCACAAAGGAACCATCCCTGAGATGATCACATCACACTGAGAGAGGGAAATGAAGGAGTATTTCCATGAAGAACACGGGGAAAAGGTGTCAGGTGTGTCCTCTTACCTCATCCACCTGCGCCTGCGTCTGCTGCAGCCGGCGGTTACTTCCTGCAGAACCAGAGCCATCTGCACCCGGGGTCGACCTATGACAGAGGAACAAGACGGTCTTACATTACATTACAATCAGGACAGCTGGAAAAGTCCAGCCAAACAAATGGAAAATCTACTTGAGCAGTCAGTACCAATTTTTTTAAGTGAATAAAGCTTAGCATAACATATTCATTACTGCATCTAATGTGATTTGAGCCGAGTGCTTTAGTCAGAAAGCATCTGTTAAGCTCATAAATGTCCTGTTATGTCATTCTAACAGAAATCTAGCGTGACAAACAGCATGTGATGTTCTACTGCCACCTAGGGGCTGATTGAGTCAATAAATGGTGCAATTACAGGTTGATTTAACAGGGAGAGCTGCTAAAACTACCCATACATAAAAAAGCTTAAAGTGCTGTTGAGGCAAACACACCATACAGAAGATTTTTACAAGAGGAAGTACAGGTGAGTGATGTGAAACCACATAACGAACATAAGAAGAAGCATTTGACAAAAAACTAAAACTCCCTCAAGCTCAAACAGGTTTATTAACGAACATTATGATGCATTTAGGTGTGTTAAGCGCTCTGTAAACATCCGAAAAACACACTGAACCAGTTCATAATAATGAAAAGGGGATGCACCAATTTCCACGACTTTTGATTTACATTTGTGCATTAAAAAACAAAATGTTGAATCATAACTTCTCAATTAAGCCATATTTTCTCAATGATTAGTCTGGTGTTGAAGTGTCTGTGAACGATCAGTTTATTTCAGGGAGATATTTGTAAAGGTAAACCCTGCACACAATCATGCACTTTAAGCAAGGAAATCTGCAAAACCGGCACCTTTCGGGGAACAACCGCTTGTCAATGAGGAATCACGCGTAAAAGGATGTAACTTGTCACTCCTAAAAGGTCTATTTCAGTACGTTTTGCGAGTCCTGAATTGCAACTTTAAGGTACTGTGAACTTTTAGGGGTGAATAAGGCACAAAGATGTCCGCAGTGACAAGCCGTTGTCCACCTAAAGGTACAAGTTTTGTACGCAAGCCAGGCTTTAACTCCTAGAAAACGTGAAAGAGAAACATCAGGACTCAATCCAGAGCAAAGAAAAACACACATATTTCACACCAAGACGTGGAAGGCACCATAAGCCTCCATTGCCGAATGAGTAAAGAAACATCATCAGCTCGATGGTAAAATACTTGCACTTCTTGTCTATTATCACCCACTGCTACTTACACCAACTACAGAAAAAAGCAGTTACAATAGCAAAATATGTGGGAGAGCGTTGATATAGTGTGATGATAATGTATTACAATAGGTAGCAGATTAAAGTTAATATCAAATCAAAACTAGTTGGCACATAATTTGCAATTGAAGGAGTTTAATGAAAATATGTGGTTACAATTAAAATAGAGAGAGAGAGAGAGAGAGAGACAGACAGACAGAGAGAGAGGGGGGAGAGACAGAGAGACAGGCAGAGAGAGAGAAAAAGTGCCTAAAAAAGGGACCCCAAAATCAATTCAACCTCCAAAATGTGAGACATTAAAACAGACCAGATCATCAGATCATTACAGCTTCCCCCATCAAACTAAAGCTAATAATTTGTAGACTCAGGATGTACACTCGTCTTCACCAACAGTCTTTATCAATATCAACACCTCTTAAATTAAGAAAATTAATTTAAATTAAATTAAGATTAAATTAACCCCCTCTTGTGTTAAGAAAGAGGGGGTTGAAACAATACAGCAAATGTCTTTGTTCATTTTCAGATATCTTTGTTTTCAGCCCTACAAATCTAAACGTATATTATATTATACAATGCTGAAGTTTCATCACAATACAATCTGACATGAATGATCTTTACCAGAAATACATTACGATTTGATAAGATTCAGGAGCATGCAATTTATATTATGTGCCTATCTGACAAAAACTGCAATCAAATCACAAATGCAAACAAATGTAACAACAAATCCTGTATCCCAGCGGGGGCATACACAACAAAAATCACTTTAGCTTTTGGTTAAATAACACAGAATAATAATTAAAATTATATATTCTGAAGCTTTTCTGTAGCTCAAACAGTAAAGAATGGTGCTTGCAACGGAGGTCATGGGTTCGATTCCCAGGGAAAGCAAGAACTGATTAGAATGTCAATGTGTTTCTTGAATGCAATAAAAGTGTCTGCCAAATGCATAAATGCAAGATAATTAGTATGTGTTGCATTGACATGTCATATAGTTTATTTGCACGCATCATTTGTGCTGATGCTGTAAAATTTACAAGTAATTAAACAGATGATTGTTTCATTTTCAGCTGTAATTAAACAGACAAATATCGTTTCATTTTCAGCTGTGAAACCGGATTTTCCAATCAGAAAACTATCCCACTTGTATTATATTTCCTCATGTTTATCTAAAACTGTCTAAAACAGCAAACTATGTCCAGCTGATCTTTGATCTCTGTGATCTATAAAATGAAAAACATCTAAAACACTAAATATTGATCTAAATAAATATAATTTATTAATAAAATTAATATATTTAATAAAATAAATATAAATAAAGATCAGTTTCAAATGAGGTCACACACCTAAAAACATCTCACTAGCATAAAGGAATGAAAGGTAAATAGGTTATAAGTGTTTATAAATAAATAAACATCATAAAGAAATACAACCCAACACTGAAAGTGCAATGCATTTGATCATAGAATTAAGTTTAGATTTAATAAGTTCTGTTATATTTCATAAATGTGAGTTCATGAGAAATAAACTAAGATGTTTAAATAATGTGGAGAAAGAAATTATTCTAATGAATCAAACAATCAAGAAGTTAATATACACCTTTAAATTAACATTAATTTACGTCTATATAGTTGTCTATATATACACACACACACACACACACTTACTGTACATACACACACATATTTATGATAAGTCGCCAAAAAATACCGGTTTAAATTACGTTTAATTATATTTATTGTTGTATAATCGTTATAATATATATAATACATATAACTAATTAGACAAAAAAGTCCAAAGATAATACATTTATACAGTTTATAAACAACTAAGACAAGACAAAAATGCATTATAAATGGTAAAATGTCAGTATTTAGATTAAGTTTAATGTTTGCAAACTTTTGTCAGAAAAAAGTTAGCCGTTAGCATGTAGCGGATTCACAAAAACAGAGTCAAAAGACTTCTTAATTAACTTAAAAGTTCACTTTTGGCGTCATTGGCACCGATTCCAACTGAAATGGACTTCAGTTAAACTTCGAAAGGGATTAAAGTTGCATAAATTCAGGAAGCTAACATGCTAAGCTAACCTGTTGCATTCACATCCATTAGCGCTACACGAACTTTACAAACACAAGATCAGAAAGGCTGATACTCATGTAAAACACGACTTTACACACACGGGTGTAGGTGTGTGCGCGTGGGGAAACACTAAACTCGTGAGAGGGACATTAGTGCGGTTTTACTCACATTATTGTTGAGTTGATGTGAGATGCGTGAAGGCCCCGATAACACTCCTGCTGTTACTGTGAGCGTGCTCGTGCGTGATTGAGTGCGTGCGCGTGCACAGACGAAAATTCCACACAGCCCTTGAAAGCGGCTTTTTAGATTAATATTTGCATAAATTCATATAAACGAACTTATACATTAATATGTATATAAAAACTAAAATTATACACACACACACATATGATTAAAATGTAAATCATTAACAAGAAATACATAAATGTAAGTGTAGTTGTAATGTAAACAGTTTTGTATAATGCTAGTGATGAGAGATTTTTTTGTTTCATAGCAGAGGGAGTTCATAAAAGTCACATTATATAAAACCAAGTTGCAGAAAAAAGGGACAGCATGAGCAACACTTCTCTTTTAAGATTTTATTTTACAGCAGAAATTATATAAAGCATTCAGAAAACATTTTCCATATTTTAAGGGCAATTCAAAATGTTTTGCATGGCTTCAGCAGCTGAATATTTATTTTATATTTTTTTAAACATATCCAACAATTCAGTGATGCTCTCACATGCACAGTTACAAAACAAAAATATATTAAAACAAATTTTAAATCAAAGTAAATAAATAAAACTCACAAGAAGGACAGAAAGAGGGAGACAGCAGAGAAAACAGAACATGAGGCGAAACTCATTGGAGGAGGAAGAGGAGGAGGACACGAAGGGCACAAAACAGGAATGAAAGAGAAGGAGATAGAGAAAGAGAGATTGAGGGGAAAACAGATGTCTAATACTAGGTTCACATGCAGAGTGTCGAAAGCCCACTGCCCTGTAAGAAATATGGGCTCATATTTTATCTTTTTTTTCTTCTTATCTTCATTTTAAAATGATGAAAACGTGCATTAGGACTGGGAAATATGAACTCAATGTCCACAGACCACTGAACACCTCTCTCTGTGTACCTGTAATTGCATAAGAGGAAGTGAACTAAGCATGTCCCAATGTTTTTTTTTTTTTTTTGACATCCATATTCTTTCAACCTAAAGAGCTCAGCAAAAATCAAAGTGTTTATTGCTCTGTACTTGTAAGTGAAAAGCTTATAATAGAGTGGTTTTTCGGGTTCAGTTTAAGCCTAACCTGCATTTCCGGAGTTCCAAAGAGAGGATTTAGGACGTCGTACAAACTTCCAACTGCACCAATAGTGTTTTCCCTCGTTCAGCTAAAACCTTCACGTGTGCTCATGTGGTCATACGTCGAGATACAGCACACACACTCTCTCTCTCACACACACACACGCTTATAACGTACCAGGGCTCAGAGAGGGAATTAAACTCGGATGGCGAGCTGTACAAAGTGCATATCTTTTCTTATCTGATGCAAAAATACGAAAAGCATGATCCGGTCGACGTAGGATGTTCTGAGCTGTTTCATAAGAGGACGGGATCTCCCACCTTATTCTGAAGGTATTTGGCGCTGAGGTATACTTATCATGCATTCCCAATCCCATGGGGATACGGTAATACTAAATGAGCGATGATACCTGCACGAACCTGCTCAGTTTTGGGAAAAAAATGGTCTAAAAACTCTATAAACATACGCGGCCTTTCCTGTTTCCCGAGTAACGGTCTGTCTCTGAAAGCAGTGGTTTATAACAAAGTGTACATTATAGTAATGTACAAACGGAAGTGGTTTCTCCTGTTGATTCTGAGCTGAACCTGGAGACTTAACCTAACCTAATCTAGTCTCCATGCTAAACACCCTCTCCCTGTTTTAGCACCCTGAGTAAAACTACAAAAGGGAGGCAGATTTTTCCATTCCCTAAGACCCAAACAGAAAGTTACTGAGATACATATACACAGCTTTTCCTGGTCAGTTCTGACTCTCACTTAATTATAATTTCCTGAAGTTTAACGTAGGGTGGGTGAATATTATAAGGAGCAACTCAGCGGGCAGCTTCGCAAAGAGTTGTGCTCTGAATCTGGCAACGGTTTCCGGATGAAATGATTATATAATGCACCAACTTCACTGAGCACGTCCTACTTTCCTGGCCCAGTTTAGATCCGACATGGAAAAAGAGAAAGAAAAGAAGACAAAATGAAAGCATGTATAGTGTGTTAGTGGGTCACTCAAATTCATTTTCGAACATAATCTGAAACAAAGAGAATGAGCGGAGGACAAGATGACAGGTGCTGTGAAAAGGGTGTGAGAGGAGGAAACAGACCTGGGGCCTCATTTATAAAACTGTGCGTAGGATCCCTACTAAAACTTTACGTGCCAAAAATGGCATACGCCAAAAGATCACATTTATTATCTACAATCTAACTTCAGTTCACGACCTCACCATCTGTGTCGCCAACTCCCTTTGTCTCCAGAATGAGCGTACGCACGGCTCGCACATTCTCCCGTCAAGTTTGTTTTTATAGATCACAATCTTTGCGTACGTACGTTTCTAGCCCGGTTTTCTGCGTACGCATGCTTTAGAAATGAGACCCCTGGGCTCCTGTTTGGACAGTAAAACCAGCCTTTATCGTTGCATACCATAAAAAGAAAAAGGTTCATATTGACTTCTTTAGGAACACACTCCTGATAGTGGTTGAATGTTTAGGCACTTTCTATAATAATACTGATACTGAGTCTCTGAGATCATGAGGGAAATGTTTCAATTCTAAAACAATGGATTTACGTGTGGGGGAATTGAAGTAGAACTACAGATAAGCACCACTTTCTTTCCTCGTCCTTCCTTTTTTAACAGGCAAAATGTGCTGGTGATGCCTCCCGTCAGCTGAAATCGCTTTGGAAACTCAGGGGGTTGGTTAGTCTCAAATTTCCTTCAGTGAAATTGGTTTCCATGAGCATAAAAGAACAAAAAGTACAAATGAGATCAAAAGGATTTTGCGTGACTCAACCATGGGGTTTTTGAATGTTGGTAGCAGCCCCCCAAGAAATGAAGAAGAAAAACAATAAAGCTATGAATATGAACACATGGCAGTTGTAGATTCGGATGACCGTCGAAAGGTACGTGTTTTGAGCTACATTCACAATTTTGATTCCTGTTCCAGTGTGACATAAGCATGTAAGCACGTGTGTGGGAATCGCCTGCTTGAAATAACCATTCACAACCCTCAAATCAATATCGTTTTTAATTACATGACCTACTTTTAAACCTGCTAACTTCATCCAATAGCATTGTTCATGTTGAGTAAAAGTAGACGATAAAATGTGAGAACACTTTCTAGACAAAAACCTTCCTCTGTATCATAGCTGTATCTGTTGGGTACATGAGTGAAGTTTGGTCATTCAATACTAGTTCTGTCAATACTGTGATAATCTGCTTCTCAAAGGAATAGCTTATTTAAGTCCTATAGTACTGGATTCACATGACTGGTCACCAGTGGAAAGAAAGTTCTCGCTAACCCTGAAAAAGAAAGATCCAGTTGTAGTCTGACGGATTTGTTTGGCTCTTCCGCTAAATCTACGGTTTTATCGTGAATCATGTCATGCTTCAGAAAATGTTCCATGAAAGAACATTTCCAACAAAGTCTTATAGTGAAGTTGCTCAAATCGTATTACAGACCATTGCCACTACATTTTATCTTTACATTATGTTCAACGTCTTAAAGTTTCATGCACATGGCTCCTTCTTTGCAACCAATATTTACAATATTTACATACAATACAACCGTACATCTTGGGTGTTCAAAGAAAACTATACAATAGATTTTTTTGTTTGTCTCTTAATGCGTTATAATCCAATTTATGAATAAAATACTATATATTCTTAAATACAATCCTCTTCGGGAAAAAGTTTCTGGCTATCAATGTTCCTTCACCCATCTTCGATATGTACAGGGACCACTCAATAGTCAAAAATAAGGATTTTTTTTAAGCTTCTGTATAGGGACCCTTCAAAAAGTCAAGAAGTCAAGGCAATGTTCAGTGAAACTCCATTGGGAAAGCTCGTGGGGGCTTTCCGGAGCTCTGTGAAATCAACAAACAGTAACAATGGAGAAACATATCACAACACACACACGCGCGCACGCACACACACACACACACAAATGGAAGATAACCTTTGCAAATATACGTCTGGCGCTGTGGCACAATTGATATTACACTTCACATTAAAAAAGGTCCGGAGATTATTTAAAACCCTTTAAAAGGTTTTAAGGTTTTAAACCCACACAATAAAAAATAAATAAATAAATGCAATAAAGGCAAAAAAACAAAACAAAGAAAAAAAAAATAATGCAAATAAAATAAGTTACTGAACTGTATAAAAATAACGGTCTTTATAACAATACATTTGGAAACAAACAGGCAACATAGGGCTAGGCTAGGTTGATGGTGCCACAATTTCACCAATATGAATGAATGAAAATAAAACACAAAACATTTACTTCAGCATGCAGGAGCGTTTCGCTCAAACACATGCACTGTATCCAGATTCAATTCAACAAACACGGGACACACAAAGTCAGGCCAGCAAAAATGACATTAAGAAAAGGACCCATAAGAAAGTCGAAAACAGTGCACACGAAACGGGTAACCCAGAGGGCTTTGCTTCAATTCCCCCAAGTTGTTGTCAGAAGTCCCCTAACCCCCATAAAGACAAAGGTAAGACACTGATATTTCAAACCCAGCATTGTTGCCCTGACCCCATCTACATTCATATGAAGGCTTCCCTCTGAATGAACGGACAGCATTTGCAAAAACAAAGTTTCGTGGAGATTTCAAATACTCTGCATGCATATGGTCACTGAAATGAGGCCTTTTTTTGGTTTACATTTTCTAGGTTTTGTTCTTTTTTTTTTCTTCCCCAAACTGACAGTTGTATTTTTTTTCCTTTCAAAATATAAAAATGTAATCTGAAGTGGCTTCCAGCATGACGTTTTCCTGCCTTCTATCTGTTCGTGTCGCGTGATATTTTACAAGCGTCGTCGTCGGAATAAAAAGCCTTTGCTCCTTAGACTTGGATCGTTTTTTTTCCTTTTCTGTAATCTAAAGAAAAAATATATGAAGAGTGCAAAAATGCCATGAAGATAATGTCATATTTCCCCAATAGTCTTGATTTCAATTCATCCGTAGCGAGAAAATACACAATGCAGGAGCAGAATCAGTCACAACGCTGCTAGAGTTCAACCGTCGCATTTCCGATGATCTTCCGTTTTCCACTTCTTGAATAATTTTTGCTTTTTTCGTAAATGGTTCGTCTCTTGTAAAAACGCAGTGAAGAGGAAGGGAAAGAGTCCGCTCGGAGATGTTACACTGCGACGGGGCTCTTTGCGGCGCTTTCATGTTCCTTGGCCTTTCTCAATTCTTTCGCCCTGAAAATAGACCAAAAAACAGAGTATTGCAGGGTTAGCCTGAGAGTTGACAAGCATTCTGGGCCCTCAGAGGAATCACAGACCATTAGCCAATACACCTGCCAGTGTCATTAGTGTATCCTCACTGAAATCAGCAAAGAACAACAAATATCTCCCGCTATTAATGACAAAGAACTTTAAAGCCTCAAGGAACACAGGACACAGATACAAAAAGCATTTAGACACTTAAGCCACACGTAATGTCTGAATGTCATTACATTTGAGAAAAACACATCAAAGCAAGAGTCTTTTATTGTAAAGAAAGAAAGAAAGAAAGCACAAGCACGCTTTTCAAGCAGAAACAGCAGGTTTAAATCATAAAACAGCAGATATACTCTTCAAAAAGAACATCTGTCATACGTTAGTGGAACATGTCCACAGTTCAGTTGCTTAAAGTCAAGGCAAAATAGCTCTGAAAACTAGTTCTTGTTCAGCACTTGAGGACACATTTTTGCATCTAATCCAATGACATTCACACATTTTTAAGTGCGATTTAAGCGTCCAAATACTTTTTTGGCTGCTGTATAGAACAAATGTATCTTATTTAAATTCTTTGATATCAATTTTTTTACATTTAAGCGTCTACAAGATTACAGATTACAAAGCAAACACATATTATTACTGTTATAAACTAATAAAAACCTGGTCTTTAAATCCAAAGTAAACCATCCGTCTTAATACTAACATTACTGAATCATAACCTAGAACGTGTGGCAATGCATAACTCTACAATTCATGGACAATACATGACAGGAATTACATCAAATTCTTAATGAAATATTTATGTGTCATCATGTTATACTTTTACAGCACCCAACATTTTAAAGACATGTTAAACCCCTAAACACATCTTTATGTCACAGTTTGACCACCGTCCCACCCTCAGCCCCAAAATCAAGCTCATAAAAGCTGAAAGAGATGTATGAAACAGGCAGCCAGGCATTCAAGACATTTCCTCTTCCATTCAGAAAGGGATGTTTTTTCAAGCATGCCTCGATATATTAGCAAGGCCTCCATATCTTTAGCATCATGCAATTGCCAAATGCACTACCCAGCAGTCCTTAGTGTTGTCATAAGCATCCTCATTACAAGAGAGATGGAGGAGACTTTTAGGAAGATAGAGGGATCGAAGGAGAGACTGAGAGAAAAAGAGAGAGAGAGAGAGAGAGAGAGAGCTTTGTTAGTTTTGCTATTAATGCCATCTATATTTATTTGTTAGTTGGATCCATAGTCCTCTCTCTCTCATATAAGGTTCAGTCAACTCGGGCTCCAGTCAGCCGTCATGCATGCAGGCATAAAGCAATAGAGAAAATAAGAGTAAAGAAAAGAGGGAAAGAAAGGACAGATAGAGTCATAGGAAACAGTATAGTCCGAAATCAAGGTACATAGATGGTAACTAGATGAAAGAAAAGGGAGAGACAGAGAGATAAAAGAAGAGAAATCGAGGGGTACGAACTGATTTACTGAGGCTGCACTCACCCGTTTGAATAGTCTATGGTCCATCAAGGGGCTTTGCATAAACAGCAAAACAACACCAGACAGCTATTAGTACACACTGAGGTACGGTTGGGTTGGGGAAATGGGACCAAACACAATAGGGCTTTCTAACAGAGCCATGAAAACACCAAGGTTTGTCTGTTGCTATTCTACGACTCCAGGCAATCGTGTTGGTGTGATTGAGAGAAATGTGCACCTCACCTTTTAAACAAAAGGACATTAAAAAACTGAATCGAAAAGGTGCAAGCATTGCATAAGTGTGAGTTGTGTGCAAGCTAGAAGAACATCAGGGCTGGAGGAACACAATGCGCCTGGTGGAAGTTCTCGCCTCTGGCCTACCTGTGACGGCACCGCAGCAGAAACCGCATGATTTTTCTGGCAGCCTGGTCTTGTCTCTTGGTCAGTAAACTGCTTCTAAAATAAAATAACCAGCATGAGTGTTTATGCACAATGGCAAATAAAACCAGACATTTCAAGACGGAAAATGCATGCACAAAAAAATCTGCTTTGGCGAAATGTTGGCTAATATTTAGAATTGGGGGGGGGTTTGTTCAACTCCTACTCCAAGTATGCGGAAAAAGTACCGTATTTTCCTGCGTATAACCTGCAGATAAGCCGCGGGGTTTGTGTAAAAAAATCGTTGGTATAACCCGCACCCATAGATTGAGGAACTATTTTGTGTAAGTTCACATTTCGAATGTTGCTCGCATGACGTCAATTATCCATAACTGTTCAGGCTCGGTACACAGTGACTGTGTGTGAAATTCAGGTGTTGATCATCGGATGAGATGAGAAGAGCCCGCCCTCATGCAGCACAGCCAATCACATCTTCTTGCATGATTGACAGGTCAGACAGCCTATCAGAGTGACAGTACAAGCGCCAGAGACAACAACCCTCGCAAGAAAGAAAAACAGAAAGAAAATACCGCAAAAAAACCTTACATCCTTAGGGACGTAACAAATATATTGAAATATTATTACGTGCAAAAAACGTGGTACATAGCATGTACCCTTATATAACCCGCACCCCCTACGGGGCGTGTAAAATCTGGTATAACCCGCGGGTTATATGCAGGAAAATACGGTACTGTGCTGCGCTCCCAGAAAACGCCAGAAAATAAGGATTAAACTGCAATTGCTGCAACAGGTTGTGTAACAACAAATGGCATACAAAGATAATGATGCTTCTATGTGTACTTGGACTCAAACTGTTTGTGAAGTAAATCATTTCCTGGGGTCCGACTGGCACTGTTTTAACAACAGATTGTCTCTTAAAGTAAACAGGAGGATTTGAATGCTACCATTCTTCAGAAAGTTGACTTGGCAGTGTGTCACATTTGAAGTGCTGGGTTGTAATTCATCCAAAAATACAGTAAACTTTAGAGGAACAGTGCCTTAGTAGTAACTTGAGGTACAAAGACACTCAGTAAGTGCATGCATAACCTTTTGCCCTTTATTTACTATGCAAGATTAATTTAAAGATGCAAAGTTTTAAATCATTATTCAGTTCATGAATACGGGAGGTGCCAAAGTGCTCACAGCAATAACACTGTGGGTTTGTTACTCCAAGTTCCGTTTATAAATACTGATTTGTTCAACAGAAGGCCAAAGAGTTTTAACCACTAGGTTTGTCCTGTTCCAAATGCTTCGTACCTGAGTTTGTGCTGCACCAGTGCAGCTGCAGTGGCTCGGCTGCGTGGGTTCGGCCGGCTGAGCTCTTTGTAGCTGCGGTAATATTGCTGGATCAGCACGGCTGCCCTGCGACTCTGCTGGAACTTCTTCTGTTCGTGGTAGCTGCGGAATTTACTCTGGATAAGGATGGCGGCCAGCGTCATCTTCTTATAAAGTGCATACTGCCAAGAGGACAGAGAAAGAAACTTGTGTCATATGAGCAAGAGAGAGAGAGAGATAATAGAGCAAACTACACCATTAGCCACTTAGTCAATGCAAAACAAATATGTGATGTATGACACACCAGCGATGTCAAACTGCATTTTTGAGACTGTCTTTAGATCACTGCATTTTTAAAGGGGTCTTATTATGCCCTTTTACAAAGTCTTGATTTTATTTTTGGGATGTACAAAAATGTTTTCATCCTTGATTGCATTATTTTACATGATTACAGCTCCTCTCTCCCTAATCTGGCTTGAACGCGACTTTTTCAATGAAGCTCTTCCTTCCGAAATAAGAAATCTGCTGTGATTGGTTAGCTGGCCCAGTGAGTTATGATAGGCACCGCTTAGCGAGTGTTTCGGGAAATGCCACAGCGAGTTTTGCTCTGTTGCAAGTAATTAAAGATGGTGTCAATTTCAAACCAATTTGAGCCCGATTCAATGTTAGCAAACAAGAGGAGGACGGAGAGCGTTTCAGAGTGGTATGTTTTTTATTTATTTTCTTATAGACACGATGTTACCCACCATTTAATTATATTTGTCGGAAAACTGTGGTAATACAAACAGCATTCGATCACAAAATCATAAATAACTTTCCTAAGGGGTGGTGAACAGTCTTACAAAAGCAAGAAGTTACCAAAGCTGCAGTAAACACGATGTCAGTACTGTAATGCTAGTTGGGGCAAAGCTTTGCACTTTGTTTACATCGCAGTAAGTACATGCAATTTATAATTTTAATTGTTTGTAGAAAACACAGCTACAAATAATAAGACATACTTACAAATTGTGATTGATAAACAACAGATTGTCCCGACAAAATGGGAATGGCTACGTCTTTCAAGAGAAGCTTTTGTGTGTCACCTGCATTGTACTGTTGTCTTGTCTGCTATTCTCCATAAAATGTGCAGTGCAGAGACAAACTTTGGGGTTATAATGTTCAGGAAAAGTGTTAAAAAAAACCATTCTAAGTTCGTCAGCCTAGGGGGATGAAAACTTTTTCCAGTGTGCAAAAAACAGCGACAACACTCTTCATCTTCTCTACTTGCTAAACCAGGACTTTTTTGTGTATTCGGTGGGTGGAGATTATTTAAATTAGTAACATCATGACTTCACAAGATCCGGAAAAAAACACTTTTTAGTCCAAATAAGCCCTTGGTTGTAGTTCTAGAAAAGTGGATTCTGTTAAATAAAATATCTCGGGGATATATGAAGGGGATTTTTAGCTTTGTAACCTAGCAGATATTGTTTTTAAAAACAATAACATTAATATTACAGGCTAAGTGAAGTTGAAAAAGTGAAAAAGCATAATAGGACCCCATTAAAAAGAAAATACACAGCAATGGTGTTGACTCATGAGTCTGCACATGGTCTGTCTTAAAGCATTTTAAATACACCACAGAGGTGTATGTAAACAACATTAAAACCTTGATTTTCACCACAGGGGGATTTTAGGTATAGGCAATAGTAATAGTGATAAAGAAGCACCACTAAAAAACTTCCAGTTTAAAGCAGTAGAAGTTGTAGATGAAACAGGAAGTGTTACCTTCAAGGCTATCCATGTCAGCTTGAGGAAAAGAGAGGAAGGAATTGAAGGCATTTTTGTGAAGCCTTTAATAATTGACCTCTAAAAAGTGTGCATAGAGAGGCTTCTGAGTTTCTCTGCCTACCTGTTTGTACCTCTTATAACAGCGCTGAATGACAGCAGCTGCCAGTTCCTGCTGCTCCCGAAGCGGACGACCCTGCAGGATGGGGGAAGAGGGGGATAAGGTAGGGTGGAGAGGACAGGAGAGAGATTAGTGCTCACAAGGAGGCCTGCAAGGCCACAGAGACGATGCCATCTGATTCCTTTTTGTGCCTGGCCAAGGTGTCCTCTTAGACTGGCAAAGTTGCGTCGATATGCTCTGAGACCTGGGAGAAGGTTACTCTTCAGAGCATGGCGCGCCAGCAGAACACTGGGAGAAATCTGCTCTGAACAACCAATGTGGTGTGGACTCAGGGATATCTGTGCATCCCGATAAGACAGACAGATAGATAGAGGGAACAATGCAATCATTCCTTATAGCAAGGCCATGCTAAGCTCAAGCAAATTTCCCCATGCTTGTCAACAACACTGACCCTATCGCTGCCTTTTGAGCACACACCACAACAATCATATCACCTTTCATGTCACAGGACCTCAAAGGTCCGGATTAATATACCTTAAGTTCAGGAACACCATACAACACAACACAATACACCAAGACCTTTGAAACCGGACCATCACGAACACTGGCAACACACCACCAATAACCTGCATAGGTGACACCTGGTGACTGGCACCTGGGTGAAGCCCTGCCCTACCTTGTACTTGCGGAAGGTGTTCTGGACCTGGCGGGCTGCCTCGTAAAGTTCTCGCTGTTCAGGATCAGACAGGGCCAGCTGGGTCAAGTCACGCTCCTCCTTGTTGTGAGAGGCGTTGAGAAGCGCAGTCCATTCAGCGGGGGACTGGAAGCCAAGCTTCCCAAGAGGACCGTCGAGTTCTGCCTGTCCACCACCGTGGACTGAGGCCAGGCCAGGAGAGTGAGTTAGGGGCTTGTTAAACAGGAACCTGGGAATGATTTGGAAAACAATTATATGCAAGAAGCCAAAGAGATTGTAACGCTCATTCTTGAGAATCAAGTTATACAATGAATCACCTCTCTGCATCTCCAAGGTAACTGGCCAACCAGCTCATAGTGCTGCTGACTCCAACACCATCCAGTGTAGTGTCTGACGCAACAAAGTTTTCCCTCTTGATGCGGTCAGACGTCGCCTCAATGACTTCCTCGGCTAAAGTCATCATGTTCATGTTCTGAAACAAATTGTTAGATACTTGTTCATGAGCTCCAAAAAGTGGTTTACAGGACATGCACATAAGATTGCTAACAAAGTTGCCACTGAGGGTATGTTTACACGACAGAGATATACTAAAAACAGACAACAATGTTTTCACGCATCTGCACAAATTACTGTAAAGGATGTTTTACACTTGCCAAGTCAGTAATTGCCTATGTCACTTTGTCAAGAAACAAAGAACACGTAATGCACGTGCGTGAACATGTATTATCCATGCACATGCATCACCGTTCATGTTTTTGTTGTTTACATGGACACATTAAAGACAATGTTTTCAAAGGCTTTTTTTTGTCATGTACATGAATGGCCAAAATGCATAAAAAGTTTCCAGTTGAAAACGGTGTTGTGTAAACATACCCTGACAGACACTAGACAGAAGCAAGTAGTGGTTTTGGCAGTCTAAGTGTGTCAAAGTACCTTCTCTGTGCCTCACCTGCAGGTCTCCTGTGTTCTCCAGATCCTCTTGGCTTGTACGCAGATCGGAAATTGTTCCCGCACTAGCAATTTCTCTTAATCTCAGTCTGTTTGCGAGCCTTTCCTTGCCAAGTCCTACAGTTGGCACTCTGCGTCCTGCAGCCTGTCTGGAACTCCAACGCCCACCTCCACAAGTTGAGCCCAGCTTATTCTGAGACTGCTCACCATCTCCCTGCTCTTTCTCCACAGTCCCCTCTCTTGGTTTGGAAGGGCATGTTTTAGGCTTGTGGGCCTGTTCTTCTAGTCCAAGAGTGGCAGAGCAGGGTTTGCTGGGCCGAGTTTGAAGTGTCTCTGGGTTGGGTTTGTGTTTCTTGCTCAATGGGGCGTCCCCGTGACTAACACTGCTATAGAAACTGGATGGTTCTGACCTGGGTCTCCTCAAGTCTGGAAAAGGTACGAAGAAAGTGTCTAAGAGGAAGAACACTTGACCAAATTGAATCACTCACCTTGATGCATCTCCTTACAAAGTACTTATTTATTCATGCAAGGTCTTTGCTATGATTTAATAGGTTATTTTTGTCAGGGTTCTGCCACATTCGGTCTAGTCATTTATTGGTTTTGAGGCAGAGCTCTGACACTACCGTAATGTCTCGAGTTTTGTGTGTGTGTAACGTCTTGTGTGCAGGTTTTGATGTCCGATCCCCAGACGGTCTTGTTGGGTCTCGGTTTTGTGTTGTGGTTCGGGCATTCATGACCCGTGTGTTCGTGCGAGACGAGTGGTTGCTCGTTCTCGTGCGCTCTACGTTATGTGAGTGGGCGCGGTTTCAAGCTGTCCTAGTTAATGTCAAGTTTCTAGCCAAGTCAAGTCTAGTCGAGTCTTGTTTTTCCCCCTTGGGGTTGTTTTTGTGATAATAAAGTCCCCATTCTTTGCATCTTGAGTCCTCGTTCCATCCCTTCACCCAACCTGACAATTTTTTACTTTATGTAAGTAGAACCAACTTAACATGCACATGAAAGACTTCTGAAGACAGAAGGTCGAGACAGAATGAAAGAGTCCAGTCCTCACCTGAGCTGGAGCTGGAAGCAGAACTTGTGATGCCACTATCTTTCAGTCCAACTGAAGATGTCTCCGTGCCCCAAACATTCATCCATCCCTCTGCAGCTGAGGCCTCAGTCGATGGTGAGAAAGGCATGCTGGCAGTTGTAGTCAGTGATCCTGACTGCTGCTCATCCCTCTGAAGGCTTTCCAGACACTCAGCCAGTTTAGTGTGGCCTCGGGATCGAGCTATAGCCAGCGGTAAGCGACCCAAAGAATCTGGGATGGCCAATGCTCGCCGATCCCATTTATACAAAACCACTGCTGCTTCCATATGACCCAAAGCGCAAGCCCACATCTAAAGAGAAGAGTTTTGAAAATTGAGTTTAATTGGCATGCCCTTCTGTATGAAACAACTCATACAAACAGCTTTATGAAACTGCTTGGCATTGAGATTAAGGTATTATTATCTAATGTCAATACTCACTAGAGGGGTACAAGAAAAATGATCCACATTTAGAGGATCAACCTCAAGTTCCAGGTCAATACTGTCTGCATGTTTAGTGCTGTGAAAACAAACAGCAAAGAGAACAACACAGAATAGGTGAATGATGTATATGCAACACATATATGGGCATTTAGTGCCAGTGTGCAATCAGTATACTCACCGCCACTTGATTAGTGTTTGGATAAGGGTGGTGTAGCCCTGGGCGGCTGCCAGATGAAGAAGAGTCATGCCCCGGAACGTTTTGGAGTGGATCAGGTGCTTGGACTTGGCCCAGCAGGCACGGTTCATCATCTTTTCACAAACTACCACCACACGGCTCTCAAATGAGCTGCCAGCCGGACCTTGACTCTGGCTCTGACTCTGACCTGGTGAGAACTACAACAAGCAATAAAGAACCAAGTCAATTCTAAGAGTCTAATGGTGATATGCAATAGCTTGGAGCAAGACAGTGTAGCTCAAAATGATACCTGTGCCTGTTCAGAATTGCTTCTCCCTCCTTCTCCCCCTCCTGTTCCAGTTCCACCGCTCTCAGATGGTCCTCCACCACCCTGTTGCTGCTGCTGTTGACCGGCCATCTCTGCCATCCTTCGCTCCATCTGCTCTAAGCGCTCCAGGATGGACATTCTGAACTGGTTATCTGCATAAAACACACAGAAAATTTTGAGTGCTGTGCATACATATCAAACACGTATTTTTTCACCCAGTAGGGACTTTGAAATCAACATGAAATCAAAATCAAGTTTATTTACTTAACAGACATTCCTGTTGTTATCGTGCGAGATTCCTCAGTGTATGTTATTCCAAAGAAAAAAAATCTGTCCTTGTTGGCTGATATCACCAATGCCATGTGCAGTAATGACTCGAAATACGTGCATAATCGTTCCAGTACGGAGCTCGTAACTCGAATTGCTCGTATCTAGAATCATGTTTTCCCATAGAAAATAATAGAAAACAAATTAATCCATTCCAGATCTGTAGCAGTGGAAAAAAACATGTTTTTATTGGTTTAGACACACACACGCACGCACGCACGCACGCGCGCACGCACGCACGCACGCACACACACACACACACACACACACAATTATAGTACAGTATAATATCAATTCGTTTGATATCAAATAAAATTAATTAAAATTTAATTATACGTTTTTACAGAGGAAGGGGGTTGGTACGCAGACACTTGATTCCGTATCTTACCTTGCACGAACACTACGTAACTTACGTAAACTTAAATGAACATAACTGAACTTTTTTTTTACTTTTCTATTTTATATTATTGTTTTGCTTTTTTCGATTTGTTTTCTACCTTTACTACCATCACTTTCACTTGGTGCAGACCTTTTAACAAAAGTACCAATCGAGGGAGATTTGTTTCCGTCTCCCTTTAAAAACCTTCTGCCGCATAGCCATAACTTCCTTAATTTCACTTGTAGAAATGTTTTCCCCCGCTTCCAATGCTGAGCTCTTGCAACACCTGCGTATGTTCATCGTCTGTAGCTCGATCAACTCCTGATGCTCCTGCTGCTAGATGACTCACGCGGACACCGCGCTCATATTTATCCACAATTTCATGCTTCATTTCCATGGTCATCATGCGTTTCTTTTCTTCAAAGATCTGCCCACAGGCTTGCTCGTATCTTGGAATACTCGTATGTAGAGACGCTCGTATCTCGAGGTATTACTGTATAAGTGTGTATACGCTGGCAGAATTGGTTCTACAATTTCTAGGTAGTTCAACTGCAGTCTTATGCTGTAGCAGGTGGAAAATCACTGAAAACATTATTCCTGGAGTATTGTTTATAGATGAATATCATGTTTAACTCAGAATTGTTAAAGACATAAAATGTGTTGCAAATTTCACTTATACCAACACTTTTCACTATACCCTTTATGATGCTGATTTTTATGCTCTGATAAAGAGTTATTGAAAAATAACTAAAAATGTCATTTCGGAAATAAGATTTTCTTTTTTAATATTTAGTACAAATTGGCGGAAAGTCATAGACTAATGGTATGAAGGTTTTTTATATTTATTTTAAAAAACAACATAAATACAAACAGTTCTCAAACAGTTATTATTTCTCATCGACCCATGTACATCTGTCCATAAAAAAATAGTATCCAGTTGCACATCCTTTGTCCATTAAAAATAAATAAAAAAATGGTTTCCAACGACAGGTTCTTGTACGCAAGCGTATAATGTATTGTTTTGTTATAGCGACAGTTAACATCAAGACAGATTTCTTACATATGCCAAATTGACTCCAGTTCTGTTTCACACACAGTGAATGAAAGTGTATCAAATTCTAATGAATGGACGTACACCTATGTATTCGATCCTGTGTTTTTCCTCCACAAACATCCACCCTTGCAGACAAAAAGAGCAGCTCTGAGTGGAGCTCCAGTGCAGCTTTGTTCAAACACTACTGCAGTGTTGGTGCAGTGCAGATGATGTCATTTCCACCTGCTGCTGGCTGGCTGGCTGTCTCTCTCTTTCTCTCTCTCTCTCTCTCTCTCTTTCTCTCTCTCTCTTTCTCTCCACTCAGAATGCGGCACACGTACGCTCATGTAGGCTGGGGGAGGGGAAAGGGGAGGAGGGACCAAATTGCTCTACAACGGGGCTGTGACATAATCAACGCTCTACTACACCTCCAGCAGCCTGGAGACGACCAATCAGATGCCAGCAGACCAGCCAGGCAACAGAACACTTGAAAGCTTTGTGTCGAACCTAAAACTGTTGACGGGCAGCGTTTCAAAACAGACAGACCTAACTCATGTTTATTAACGCAGAGGTGGAGAATGTGTTCACGGAAAATTGATGCGGCGAGGTTACATGCGTTGTCTGTTTTCAGGTGAATAAATAAGGTGAATTCAAGGTAATTGGAGCACTTTTTCACAGTCGTTTAAATGTCAAAAAGTGTTCCAATTTATCATAATTCCTATACAAAAATCAACTCTAAAGACATGCCACAACAAACAAATGCATGATAGTCTCCCCAGTTTCAACAGTTAATTAACAGTTGCACTGAACTTTTAATGTGAACTTTAAAAAGATCAAGATTCTTCAAAAAGCTGTAAATCTACATGAAGCCGTCTTTTACAAGTATATTAAAATGACATCTTGTGTTTGCGTGCATAAATCAGACTTCCTGATTTCCCGACCACACAACAACAACCTTTACTAACACAGACCAATGATGAAGCTCATGCATAAACTAGCCCAAAGGAGTGAAAAAACACACAAAAAAACACTCAACAGCACTAAACAGACTGTGCCAATCTCGGTTACCGTTTTTCAGGAGATGTTACATCAGCCTTGGTTCTGCTCCTTTGGCCTGGGTATCTCTCCTGGTCAAGCGGACCTCATGCAGTTGAGCACAAGCCTTGAGTGAAAGGACTAAACTCTCACCTCGCTGGATGTTTGAGTATCTCATGGTAATATCCTAATGCAGAGAGCCCAAGCCGGTTTCTCTATTTCATCACAGTTGCATCATGCTCTTGAGAGTGGGGGCTTCTGCACCACTTTACAGCTTCAAGAGCAACAGGGGCTCAAAATCACTCACTTGTTGAAGATCTGTTGCGGTTTATTGTGCCTGAGATTGGTAATAAAGATTCTATGGGCTTTACAGTCATCAGAAATTAAACAAGCATTTGACAATGCATCCATATGGCTAGGAAAGATGAGTGCACATTAAACTGCACCTGCTGACAGTATTGTTTTGCATATTACGGTAGGTAAAAGTGCACAATTAGTGCAGAATGCAAGTTTGGACTACAGCATCACTCCAACAATGCAATCTAAACATCCTTAAAATCGAGAAAGTGCATGAATCAACAATATGCATTTAGAAATTCAGACACTTCATCATTTGATAAAAAACAGCCGCCATCTCTCTTAAATAAAATGTCATTTACAGCCTGCAGATGAGTGACAATTATATAGCATTACATAATACATAAATGCATGTTAAATCCCTATGTTAGAAATAATTAAAAGACAAAGTGTAATGCAATAATGTGGAGACAAAATAAGACGTGTACAGTTTTTATGATGTTCTTGATCACTTATTGAAAACTGGATGCTTGCTATACACGTTTCTCCCCGAGCATATCCAATATTTGCTACATCTGAGCTCAGAGAGCATATCGACTCTTTCTTCCTTATTTTTAGCGTTTAAAATAGACAGAGCTCATGCTCTACTGAGCATTTCCGCAAGGATTTGCTTTAAATCTATAACAGACTGATATCCTGTTTAAGCCCATCGCTATAAATGCATCGAACAGAAATGGAAAAAACAAAATCACACAAATGTCCCTTCCGACAGGATTTAGCTGATAATGTGCAATGATTTTGTCTTAAGGGGATTTAGCTCAGCATGGACTCAAAGCTGGGATAACAGCTCCTAATGCTGTGGACATTGGTAGTTCTGGTAGATCATGAAGCTGGAACAGGTGCTTGTTGTGGATCGAATTGGACAGAGGCGATGCTGCTATGATAATGCCATTATTTCTCCGCCAGTCATAATCCCAGCACTGATTATTTGTATTAACTTTCCATGTCTGACCCCAAGCATCCCTTCGGCTTAAAAACAATTCAACAAACCATGTCATATTAGTGATTTGAACTCAAGTTCAAGGTCTCTGATCGAGATGTACAGCCTCAGCCCCAGAACTTTGAAGGACTCAAACAGACAAACAAAAGCTTCCAGTCCAAAGACTTTGAATGCTGGAAACTAAAGCACTCTTATTGTTTGTTGTCCTTATTTTCAAACATCTTTATGCATTTATATCTCCATGTAATGGCCGTTCAACAGCAATTAAAATACCCTCATCCAGAGAATTGAGTAAATAGATTTGAAAGAACTTTTTACAGGGAAATAAAGCTCATAGATCAGCATCCACTCTGAATGACCATTACACGTCAACACACACACACACACACACACACACACACACACACACACACACACACACACACACACACACACACACACACACACACACACACACACACACACACACACACACACACACACACACACACACACACACACACACACACACACACACACACACACACACACACACACACACACACACACACACAGCACAAAATGAAAACAAAGAATCTCCACAGAGAGTTGTGTTCTCAAATTAAACATGAAACTAAAGCCAGCACAACACTGTACTTGCTCAGATTATTCAATTTAGTTTAGACTGCTTGGAGAGAAGACATACAAACAAAAAACTGTTTAATCTCAACTGAAAGCAAAAAGAGGACGGGACGGATCTGTGTGGGCGCTCCATTAGCAGACTCGAGCCCCGACCGCAAGATTCCTAGAATTCCACAGGAAATCTCATCAAAGCAGAACAAGGAACTTTGAACTGTAGATTTAGGGTTGATTATAGTGACCTAGTTACAAGTTTCCTTGTAAGGGCATGTACAGCAAAACAAGACTACAGAAGTTACTCAGTTGGGTTGAAATCCTCTTATATGATGTGATTTCAGTAAGATGAGCCAAGTATTGCAGATTGTAATATAACATGCAAGTAAGATCACTAAAAACGAGTGTTCTTCATAACAACAACAATAGCAGCAGCAGCAACAACAACAACAATGAACAAGTCTAAACAAAGGCAAAAGACAAAAGCCTAAAGTTGTCAACAGGTTGGTAGAACAATTCTTATAGATCTGCCAGCAAGACAACACTGCATGCCACTTTTCCACTGAAGATTTCTGAATAATTTTAGAAAAAAGGTCAACTTCATGGCACAGTATATTTGTCCTCTCCCTCTGGACCGCTTATCAGAAGAAGGGCAACAGTCTGATCCTCTCAGCATCACTGTCGCTGTCCATTGCCTGTGGTGCTGAAGACAGACCTATTAAACCTGACTGACTCATTGCAACCACATGCTTTACATAGGAGATCGGAAGGTCTTTGAGAACACTGGCTGGTTAAAGTTTACAAGCATTACTAGCCGAGCGGCTTCCTGGTAGTAAAACACGCACAGCATGATGTTACATGAACATTCATTTTGATAAACTTCCATGAGGCTATGTTGTAAATATTTTCCACAATTCACACATGAGCTCTCTGAAACACAATGAAATATCTTTCCAGAAGAGAAAATGCTTACAATGTTGTTGGGAAACGAGGGAAAGACTAAAAGAGGGCACATAACAAAGACACTGACACCTGGAGCGAGGAACTAGAAACTATATTCATCTTTAAATAGCCTTTGCATGTGGATCAAAACAAAAAGAATCATGCATACTAACCCGAATCAGCCAACGTGTTATCTGTCACTCACACATGCTCTCCATCCAGCGTCAAACTAACTGCAGGAGCCACTTGGCACCGGAGCCAACAACAATAGAACAAAGTGTAAGTGCGGAGAGTGTAGGGAGAGAGATAAAGACCCCTCGCCCCCCTCCTCTACACCTCCTCTTGTTCCCTCCCCATCCCTGCTGCCGATGCTTTATCTTCTCCGCTCGCTCATGGAGACGCAGGGCTTCATCCGCCGCAGGTACGCGCTTTACGCACCGCTTACGCGCAGTCGTGCGCCACCGACTGGCTCTCCAAACAATCGCAGGCATGCCAGTCCTCCTTTTCCAACGGAAAAGATTTTATTGCACAGGAAAAAAATATGTAATTTTCGTTTTGTCGTATATTTTACATCGCGAACGCTCTACGCGCAACAGTCGTGCTTCTCCAAACCGCGTTCGAGTTTTACGTATCGCATTTTTTTTCTTAATTTTAAACGTGCTTCTGTTTTATAGCGATTTGAGACAGCATCTGGACTCGAAGCATCTCCCTTTTGATGCCTGCCTGAAACGGCGCGTTTTGCGCGCATCTGAAGTCGTGTGGTGTTTGGATACGGACGTGCTTTTCTTTTGGGAGTGGCAGCGAAACACAATGGAGCCGCTGCGATCACTCATATAAGCGCTTGGAACAATGTAACGGTCGCTCACACGGGTGTTTTGCGACAAATCTGTATCAACAGGAGGCAGGTTTACTGCTCTTGCCCCTCTCAGCCTCTGTCCTGTGGTTCAGTACCTGCAATGCTGCAGATAAACTGTTTTTCTCCTCTCTGCATTATGACAAATCAGGCCAGGCGGTGTGTCGTTCAGCGCCACGCACTTAACGCGCTGGATGCACGCAGACAGCATGCTGGGATTAGACGAATAAGATCTCATCTTACAACATCTGATCCCTCCATTTCAGCGTTTTTATATTCCCAGAGCTCACCTTACAAATGCAACTATAATATACTTCACATCGGGATGGCCTCAAGTACATCTAGAGTGTAAATAGCTGATACAGGGCTTAATGTCAGAAATATGAAAATCAAGGCAAGAAAAACATCTGTTTTTTATGATCATCAAGATCTGTTTATATTATTTGGACAAATGCACACATTCCCACTAGTGTAGAATAAAATATACAATCCAGATTACTGTAATGTAAAATAATATGTTTAAATGGATAAAAGTTTTTAATTGAAAGTGAATAATTGTTTCCAGACTGGAGGGTTTTAATTACTCCATTACAGTAATGGCAGTGATCTCCAGTAATTTAATGAGAACTGTCTTTGAGAGTTAAAATCACAGACACACTATGAAATGACAATGAGGGTTTTTTCGCATTAAAGTTGAGGACATTGGAGGAAATTTACTTAATTGTCCTTTTTATGCAAAATATACATTTTATCTTGATTCCTTCCTTAATATACTTTCAGTATACACTGAATATGTTTGGTAAAGGCACTAGAAAAATTATAATTTTTATTATTAAATATGACCTAGATATTTCTTTGTGAGATTCACCCTCAGAAAACCAACAACAAACCATGAATTTAGTTCTTATAACCCGATAAGTATATGTGTGTGTGTTACAGAAGTATCTGGCCAAGGTCTGCCAACCCATCTCAACCAATTACTTATTAAGGAATTGCTAATATAAACCACAGGCCAAAAAAAAGAGCACAGAGCACAGAGTCTCTGTGAGTTGTTTTTATTTTCCTTTTAGAGTAGGCAAACGCCACCCAACCCAAACCAACAGTCTAACAGCAGACAAGACTTCCATTATGCCTCCGCTAGTCATTTGAAACACAGCTTGATTTGCCCTCAGCTATCCAGAGATTCTTCAGACAAACATATGCAATATGCAAATGACACATTTAGTATTCATAAACTTGCATGAATCCAGATTAAACTTCCATAATTTCACTACACTGTTTTGCAGAAAATAAACAATGCAAAAGGATAAAAAAACAACCACAACCAGAGATGTTTACCAGCAATACATGATGCAAGAGAAATCTCAAACGTACCGTCCAGAGAGAGCCAGTCGTGTTGAGAGGAGGGCAGGGCAGGAAGGGCACGGGCTTTATACTCAAACACCACTGAGTTGGAGATGATTTGACTGCTGGCTGCCACCTGCAAGGTCACTAGGCCCGTGTCATGAGCTTCAAAAGGAAATGAGACACAAGTTAAGAATTTATTTTTATATATACAGTATATGCAAAGAAACAGCTGAGAGTTTGCACACATTTGAAGACCATTTACAATGTTAAGAGTGATGGCTCAGAGTATTTTTGTTTTATTTATATATTTAGTTGCGTAACAGTGGAATTTTAATGAGTTCTCTCTATGACAGCTGTTAAACAATGCTTTGTTTGTTCACAAAAGACCACATTATATATTTATGGACTACAGTATTAACACATGAAGGTCAAAACAGTTTCTTATTTAGTTTTTGTTCAGCATGGAGAAGACTCTAAAATCAGATGTTGCTTTGGGATCATTCGACATACTGATTGGTGCTTTCTTATATTTTAACTTTATTTCATGCTTACTGAAATGTAGCGGCATCACACTTTCCATCCAAAAGGATAATTTTAAATGTGCATATGTACATGCAGTTTGCATATGTGTGTGTGGTGAAATACCTGGGCAGTAGCAGCGTAGCACCCCGGGCTGGATGAGGGAGGCTGGAACTGTTATCTGATCAAACAGGCAGGTATATTCACTGCTGGCCTCCTGCCATGGACCGGTGATCAGAACCTTCACCCCACCCTGAGAAACAATCACCAATATTATATACAAATGAGCATAGTTTCCATTTCTTTAAGCCATTGAAGCTTGCAAAGAACAACGTCCCTGAGATTGGTTGGTATTTTTTGGCCTAAATTTGCATTTTTGTTAATGCTATAACTACACAAGAAACAATACACAAAAAATAAGCAGAGTTTGTGAGAGCTGAAATGTTGTTGTGGTGAGGTTTGATATCCCTCTGTCTATATTTGTCCAACTGCATCCTTGCCAATGGGCAAGTTAATGACAAGCTGAGCATGTGTCTCATGTGGCCCACGGGCTTCTGGGACAAAAAAATCATCACTTGTTGTAGAGAAGACCTTGAGCTTTACATTTAAACCTCACAAGACTCAAATCTATTCCTGTATCAAGTGGCTGATTTCCATATGAATTGTATGCTTTCAGAACTCCACAAAATTAGAAAACGATCACAAATCCCTACATGTCCCCTGTCACTTATTTTATTATTAGATACTAATTTGACCATTTTACTATCTTGAAATCCCTTCCATAAAATTCCTGTAGCTCAAACAGTTGAGCGTGGCGCTTGCAACGCCTAGGTCATGGGTTCAGTCCCCAGGGAAAGCAAGAACTGATTAGAATGTCAATGTGTTCCTTGAATGCAATGCAAGTCGCTTTGGATAAAAGCATCTGCCAAATGCATGAATGTAAATGTAAAATTCTGAAGATTTTCCCACCAAATCTGTTCAGAAAATGCATATTCTGTTTTTTGCATCTTTGCTGCCACCTGGTGGCTATTCTACCACACATCTACATGCCATTCTTTTGTTTTTTATCAACCACAAGCTCACCTCAGGATAAGACCACTCTGGAGAATAATCCGTCACCACAAACAGCCTTCCGGTAGCCTGTAACATCGCCATGTTCCCGTGCGCCACAGCTGCTGACACGGCCTCGGCCACCTGCATGTACGACAGCTGTCCCGTCTCACCCGCCACCGCCCCAGCTTGCGTGGACTGCGGGCTGCAACAGGACTGCAGACAGAGGTCAGAAGAGTTGTACCCTCTTGCCCCATGAGCTCCTTCATCTGCACCTTGTTGTGCAGCGGTTCCAGAAGAGACCTGCCCCTCTGTTGCTGAATGGGTTATCAGCTGATGACTGTAGAGGGCGCTGCCGCCTGGCACTACCGCCGCACCACTTCCGCCCTCCACCGAAATGAAGTCATTGATGAGATCTGAGAACTGATTCCCGAAGGAAACATCAAAATGGTCTAGGTTGATCTCCATGGAGCCTCCTCCATTGGTTCCACTGCTGCCCAGGCTCTGGTGGGCCCCTACGGTGCCGAATAGCCCCTGCACCAAACCGGCTCCTTGCAGGAGCGGCTGGAGCTGTTGATGGGGGCTGTTGGTGGGTCCATTTCCCTCGGTGTCGTTGCACAGATTTCCACTTTCCGCCCTTGCGCTTGTTCCTCCAGATCCTCCACCACCTTCTGTTGGCTGCTGAAGGTAGTGCTCTGCGCCCCCTACGCCCTCGGTTTCTCCTCCTGCACCAGGCTGCAAGTGATCCCCTGGCGTCATCAAACAATCCGAGTCCTTCTCTTGGACGCCGCCTCCTTGTTCTGTTCCTGCTGGCGTCTCCAAACCACCCACTTCTTCATGCTCCTGACCTGGGTTCGGAAAGCGGTTCTGGTACTGAAGAAGCTGGAGGGAGCCAGCCTGTCCGTTCCGCTCATTCGGAGAGCCACCATTGCAGTTAGAGGCAGTGTGCTGGCTAGGGTGGGTACGGTGATGGAGATGTCCGTTGGTTCCCGTCGAGTCTGTCTTGACGACTGACAGACCCATGTAGGCATTGGAGTCGTGGGAGTTCTGGGTCGAACCGGAGTTGGTCTGGGACTGTGGAGAACCTTGCAGAAAGAAGCTGGGGGAGTGACCCTGGTGGGCCAGGTGAGAGCTGGAGATCGCTTGTCCGTAGCCGGCTGCTGACATAACACTGGGCGGATAGTCTTGCTTGGCATCAATGGCGCTGAAATCCATCTGTTCGAGTGTGGTGCTGGGACTGAGTCCACCTCCAGATGGCAGGAGTGAACCAGTGGGCGTCAGAGCTAGAGAGTTTTGGGCAGAGCCGCTGCTTGAGGAGCCAGAGATACCGACGGCATCGCTCACCACCTCTCCAACCTGATAGCCGCTCTCTTTCGCCAACTGCTGTTCGAATGACGTGTCCTCCGTCTTGATGTTCTTCACCAGAGACGGGTTAAAGCCGTAGCCGTTGTCGTTGAGCGGTGGAGAACACCGCAGCCCTCCATTACTGCAGCTGCTCCCGTTGCTCTCCTCGGTTTTCAACCCATTTCCTCCATAGGTCTGCCCTTGCTTGGGGTTGTTGAGGAAGCAGTCGGGGTCAAAGTTCATATTGGTCTCGGGCAGCTTGATACTCCCAGCTTCCAGGTTACTAGACAGCACCAGTTCTTCAGACACGCTGGCTGTTGAGAGCATTGCAAGTCCGTCTGTGGACCCTGCATCCGCCAACCCCACTCCCACCGCTCCAGCAAAGGCAAACTTGTGACTGTCAGCTGTCACCGCTAATACTAGACTGCTGGAGGCCGTGTCAGCACCCAAGAGGTGAGCGTTGGGGTCTACAGTGGGAGACATGCTATAGACAGGGTCTCCAGAGACCTCTGACATGAATACAGTGGCGGACTGAGACAGGCTGTTCATTACCGAGGCTACATGGCTCATTCCTGTCACCACGGGACTGTCTGCCATATCGGGGTCAGAGTTTAGCCCGCTGCTAATGGAGACGGGCGAGCTCTGGGTGGTATCTGGCACTTCCACCTGGTTAGTTGAGGACACCTCCATGCTGTTCTGGTGAAGCAGCGCCGGCTTATGCACCTTGCCGTTCCTTTTCTCTCGGCCACCCGTTCCGCCAGCTCCATCGCCCCCCGCTCTGCCATTTTTAGTCCCGCCGTGGCTGTGCTCTGTCTTTCCCTCGGATACATCGTTGTTCTGAACTTCGGAGTGGGTGCTGCTGTAGGCGCCTCCGGTGCGAGGGTCCACTTTCGGGGAGATTATCCGGTGTTTGGCACTGTTGCATTTGTGATGCAGGCTGCTCCCGGCACCTACAGAGAGCAGATGCATTTCAAGTTATGTTATTATATTAATGTAACAATAAATACACTGAAAAACCATGCATTTTGATATATTTCATTGCACTAGAAAGTGGCGCTTGCAACGTGAAAGTCATGGGTTCGACACCCAGGAAAAACAAGAACTGATTATAATGTCAATGTGTTCCTTGAATGCAATGCAAGTCAATTTGGATAAAAGCATCTGCCAAATGCAGAAATGTAAATATAAAATGTAAAATGTAAATATATATATATTCCATTTTCCATTTCTGCCTTTGGCAGAATATATATATATATATATATATATATATATATATATATATACATGATGAAAACAAATGTAACATAATATATATGAATATATAGAGATGAATAAATAACACATTTTACTTAATAAAGAAACAATACAAATAAAAGTAAAAAACTAAAAATCAATTAAAGTCTAAATCTAGAGAAGAATAAAATGATACCTTACATTATCTGTGAAATGTGATGGAGAAACAAAAATAACTTTCAGAGAAAATGAAAGCATTGGTTTCATCATATTTAAATATCTTTTGGTTTATTGTGAACTGTTTGTATTCATTCAATTTTATGTGACTCAACAGTGTCATCTACTGGACATAATCTATATTGAACCTGAAATTATGATGGAAAGGGTTCTGAGTGATTTAGCATGTCAACAGCAATGTCTAAATTTAAATAATATATCGGCAGATTTAATTTTTGGAGGAAAATTATAACCTATACAATCATACCTTGAAATCACTGTTAGATAAGTTATTTAATGCTTATCAATGAAACCCACATGACTCCTTACAGAAGGAGAAAAGTGGAGAATATAATATGAAAGAGTAGAATATAGAATTCAATGAAAAACATTTCATTTTAAGACTTTTGGTAACAGAATTATAAGATTTGTTTATTATTGTTGAGACAGCTTACTAAGGTATTTCTTCTTCTTCCAGAAGACAAATCTGAAAGGCTCAAAGCTCTTGGTTGAATCTCATTACTGTCTTGGGGAAACAATTGAGATCTTACACCCATTCCCTTACCCAAGTTTCCCGTGCAGAGGCAGTTGTGAGTCCGGGGAGGTGGTTTGGTCTGGTGGCTGTCCAGAATTTGCTGCACGAGCTGCTCTGCTGAGAAGCCAGTGCTGCTATTCCCATTGCTGCAAGTCCACTTGATGCCATGAACTGCCGGGAGAGAGGAGACACAGACGTCAGCCAGACAGCCACACAGACCAGCACCTCGCCAGCACTTCCTTACTGACACTGCAGGGGAGAGACAGCCGAACTGCCCCTACCACTCAATCCATCAAATGCTCACGGTAAGTACGTGATTTGCCTGTTCCCACAGAAATGTCTGGGGTTAAAGCATCGGTGACAAGCTGTAAATGATAGATATCATTCTGACTGTCACGGGCCTTTACATGACACCAAACTCCACCAAACTAAAAACTACAATCTTTTAATGCGGTTTAACCATGCATTTCCAAGACAATGCAGTTCTATGAGTTTCTAAGGGTACGTTTAGATGTGCTAGAAACAGAAAGGTTTATCTTTTGCTTTTCTTTTGCGTACAGATGACGCCAAAATGATCCCCATCCACACGGATCTGCAAAAACCACTAAAAATTGCTGCCAAACCGGTAGACGGCGATGCCACTTTGTAAAGAAATGTATTCAGAAATGCACATCTTTGATGTTTACACAGAGACGATAAAGATGTTGTTTTCAAAAAATCGGAAACACATTTTTATCTTGCATTTTCAGGCCCTAAAAACGCAACTGTTGTGTAAATGAACGGCCAAAGCATAAAAAACAAAACATATATTTTTTCTATTTTTAATTGAAGTTTTGAGAATGATACCATTATCATGCTTGCTACATTCTGTGACACATGTGCCAAAGAGCATGAAACTTGAACTGAACACAGAACAAGTGTCAACAAAAAATGATTTACTTATGAAGTAACAGTGAAATGACTGCAGAAAACGTGCTGTTTCAGATCACCCAAAACAATCTGATAAAGCAAAGCAGTGCAACACTGACACCTGCTGGACATCTTTAGGTACTACAGCAAACACACCGACTCAAAAATCAATGACTGCTTCATGTTACAAGCCTGAACCAGTCAAATACCTTCATACTCTATCTGTGCTGTTTCATGTGCAGTATGTTTAGTAATGAGGCCCTGGGTGCTGTTTTAATGAGATGAAAGCATCACAGATCTATATGAGCGGAGTGACAGTTACTAAAGCATCTTGTTTGCTTCTTCTAATGTTGATAGAAAACTCAGCATGGAAGCGAACACTTCATCTACTGACTGAGAGCGTGATTTTTCATCTTTCAGTCCAGAAATAAACATCACAGTCATCTGACGCTATCAAATTAGAGACACTCAGAGAAGAACTTCATGATTTCAGTCAATACAAATCAGCTTGTCTCAGAGAGAGAGAGAGAGAGAGAGAGAGAAAGAAAAAAAAAACAGTTGCATAAATATATATATATATATATATATATATATATATGTATGCAAAAATATCTATTTATACACACACATTCATATATACGTCTCACACATATTTTATGTTAGATGCGATTAATCAATTTTAAATTAAATTTTATCAATTCTATATATATATATATATATATATATATGTGCGCGCACACACACACACACTCTCTCTCTCTCTCTCTCTCTCTCTTTTAAATATAAATAGCAATGAAGCAATTTGACTGCACTAAAATATATAAACACACACACAGACACACTTTATACGTACATATATAATGTTTTGCATAAAAAACCTGTTTTTCTGACACTATTTTAATGACTATTAAGCACATTTCACCCTTAAATTGTCTTTTTGTTATTAAAATGAAAAACAATAAACAAAAAAACAAGTTTACAATATTGGCATTGTATAATTGTTGTACTAAATTTAATTTATGGGTGAAATTTATTTATATTTAAAAAATAATAAAGAATTAAATTAAATTGAGAATAATAGGTAAGTGAAAAACGATAAATGCGCTTCACTAACATGATGTAAAATAAGCCTAATACATTTTTCTGCTGACATGTTCAGATATTTTTAGCCAAATCATACATATCTAACCAGAATGCCCTTTTTATGCCCCGGTACAAATATGGACCAAATCAAGGGCACTTTTGATCAGAACAGCTTGCATCATTCAAAATAAATGAGTGGCGAGAGCAGTCAGTCGATGCACACCTGTCGTCAATAGGTGGCAGTACAGCACCGTCCCTGAGCTTCACTCCAGGAAGGTCATTCAAAGAGATGATGATGATGTGAGAAGCGTTCTCCTGCCCTTTCAGCGCTGCACTACCACATCATGAAGTTAATGACTCATTGATGTGTGTTCAGATTTAAAAGTCAATCTAACATTACATTGCTGTGCATGTACAGAGAGTGTGGTGATATGTGCACGTCTTAAACTCAACTGGTTTTATGAAGTTAAAAGCACGGGAGACCAGAGGATGGGTGTCAAAACGATTTGGATCTGATTTGGTAGAACAGATGCACCCCTCTGAGAACTAAAACGTATGTGGATGCTTTAAAATGTCTGAATGTCGTATAAAATGTGAAAGCAAATGCCACTTGTTTTGATATTTTATTATCTAATCATGCAATGACATTCAGATATTTCAAGTGTGACTTAAGTGCTCAAATACCACTGTAGATACAGATTAATCTTCTCTGAAATAGCCATGCATATACAGCTATTAAATAAATAGATAAACACAGCATGGTAAATGTCCTCGGCCCTTTGTATTTTCTTCTCTGTACTAAACATACTGTACTAGTAAACAGTTTAACACTCACACATGGGTTTGAGCTGCCCGATGAGCTCTTCTTTGGTCCATTTTGCCCACTCTTTCTTATCCGTGTTGATGGAGCACAGGATGGGCCCACACGGTTTCCCACAATCCTCTATGGCGGGCACGTTCAGGTAGTGGACCAGCACAATGTCAGGGTTCTAAAGGGAGAAAAAGAAAGCGCTGATGAGATGAAAGGCTGCATTTAATGAGGGAAGAAGGAGGTGGAGACAAAAGCGAGTTGAAATTGACACTAAAGGAGAACAGCGACAGAACAAAGTTTCTGCTCAAAAGAAAGTCCGAAGATTTTTTTCATTGGGAATAAGAAACATGTCTTGAATAAAACCAGATGCATATTGCAACGGTGCTCTCACATACTGATGTTTCTTCAACCATTGATTTTTATTATATAGCTAACAGACTTCAGCTTTTCCTTCCAAACCCAGAACTATAAAATAAATCTGCATAAAATAAGACTTATGGCATTTAGAAATCAATGCAAAATCAATCTAAACAGAGTGTGAGAATTATTATATGTTCATTTTACACAAATCAACTGTGACCGGAATTCCATTACAAACAAATGTTTTATAAAGTTTAATGAGACAAGAGTCAGATAAGAAACAGACAGACCTTAATGTATGTTTCATAGCATGATATCACACACTTATAGAATACTTCCCTACGATATATGCGCCAAATAATATAGGCTGCATCCGTAATCGCATACTCTCTTGAGCAGGTACTTACCTTGAATCTGACCTCTAAAAAAGTATGTTTTGTATAGTATGAATGTACTGCATTCTCTATGTCGTCATTATCATGTGACCAGCACCTGCGTCGCTTCACTGTCGTTCATAAATCCTCTCCCATGCCCTCATGGGATAATAAAGTGTTCATTGTATTCAGAATCTCGCCCAAAGTAGAAGCTCATCCGGGCACTTTTTTCTTCTCTTTTATGAGCACTGTGAATTTGGACACATTTCTTTTGTCACACATAATTATGCATATTAAAATGCAGCCATAGTTTCAAAAAACAGTTGGCAAAAAGTAGCCAGACTTATGTTTATGCATTTGGCAGACACTTTTATCCAAAGTGACTTGCATTGCATTCAAGAAACACATTGACATTCTAATCAATTCCTGCTTTGCCTGGGAATCGAACCCATGACCATGGCATTGCAAGCGCCACTCTCTACTGTTTGTGCTGCAGGAAAGCTACAATGCTGACCTACTACTTCTGTTGCAAATGTGCAGCAATATTCAATTTGTTGCCATAATTTCCACTGAAACAGTTAGTCAGCGCGGGACATATCCAACAGCTCCTCCCCTTTTTTTAAATAGCCAATAGCATTTGACGGCCAGAGCCATTGAGCTCAGTAAAGTCGCAGTTTCCTCCTAAACCCTAACTGTTTCTCCTCCTAATCACCTGCTTTAATAATCACCTAATATCGCTTTATAATATGACATTCTGTGCAGATTTCAAATGGGTCTGATATGTTTTCTGGTCTGCGCTGACTCGTTTCTGGTGCTTCCCTGACACTGACGTGAAACCAGACTTCATTCCCCCAAAGTATATCTGACTCGTTCTCTATCCCCTATATATATTCCCTATCCCCTATATAGTGCACTGTGTGCCATTCACCATGTTTAAAATAGTAAATATGTGAACGAGTGACTGATTTCAGCCGCATCTGTTTATAATGTAGGGGGCGGGGCTTCAGATTCTAGAGAGCATTTGATTGGACAGAAAATCTGATGACAAGCTGAAATTCAGAGTGATGTCATCAAAATCATTGTTCCATATTAGTGGAAGTGAGAGACTGCAAGTTTCTTCTAAATGCTAATTTTGATAACATATTCATACTAAAAGCCCAAAAACTTTTCATGGGGATTTTAACAAATAAAATCTTGTGTATGAATGCATGTTTTACGGAGGTCCAAAAAGTGCATCTGGTTAAAGAAACACCCATATGCAGCATCCATAGAGGAAATGAAATTAACCCATGCAACTCCAACTCCATCTAAACACACACATACACACCAGAGAGCAAACACGCTAAACGTCGGGTCTGCGAGTTGTTTTGCGTTGGGTGGCATGGAGGTGGGAGTCGTTAATTGGCAAGCACGCGTGAAAACACAACAGTCTCCCGTTCCTCGCCCGAACTCCCCGGAGCAGATGCCCCCAATTAACTTCTAAGTATTTACCAACGTCAAAACACCGCAATTCATGCCGGCTCAGAATTACGGCCATAAATTATCCTAATTGACAGCGTAAGAGTAATAGGTGTTGTTTAAAGCTCAGCTGCTATAAGCGTGAGTCATGAGTGTGAAGGGGATACGTGGAGCTTTGGGGGCAGAAATCCAGCGGCTTCGAATGACTAATCAAACTGTAGCTCATAGATATACTCAAAGGACACGGCTGATACATGTAGCTGGAGACTTAAAGAGATAGTTCATCCAAAACTGAAAACTCTTTCATCCTTTACTCACTCTCATGTTGTTCCAAAGCGGTATGAGTTTCTTTCTTCTGTTAAACATTCTGTCATTGTTGGTAACCAGACAAATGATGGTCTACATGTTTTTTTTCCTACTATGGAAGTCAACTGTTTGGTTACCAACATTATTCATTATCTCCTTTTCAGTGTTGCCAGATTGGACGGATTCCCGCCCAGTTGAGATCCTTTTGGTCACGTCCAACCGGGAAAAAAGCATTGGGCTGGTTGATAAAATTTGGGCTGTTTTTTGATGCATAAAAACCAGCCCAAATTTCATATAAATGCATATAAATTTCTACATTAAAACAAACTTTAACCCCCCCACCCCCCCGTCACCAATCGTGTATAGGTCTTTTGTATTATTTATAACAGGACGCATTTTCGGCTGATTTTTTTATAAATGGGCGGGTTTTATGCTGTAGTTGGGCGTGAAATATTCGGTCCAATCTGGCAACACTGCTCCTTTTGTGTTCAACAGAAGAAAAAACCTCATGTATGTTTGGAACAACTTGAGAGTTAATACATGATGATAGAATTTGGGTGAAATTTTTGTGTGAAATATCTCTTTAAATGAACAGTAGAAACAGCTTAGAGTGTTTTATGTTCATTTATAGCCAAGAAAGTGAGAGAAATGGAGAAACTGAGTCAGTTAGGGTTAGTTATTCATCTAAAAAATTGGGGTCTTATTATTGGGGTATTATTATCTGCATGAAGGGAAGGGATGGCGCGGGTTCTCTGACAGAGAGAAATGAGGCAGCGGCAGCGGCTCAAGCCATTTTTGAAGCTTTGTCAATGTTAAATTGTCAATAAATTTCCCCTTGCTGCCACTTACTCACTTCTCTGTCAATCTACCTCCACGCTTTCCCTCCCTAAACTCTACAGCGAGTCACACGATCTGAGCAAATCGATGAGTTACAGGCCAGAACTTGACTTTAAAATCAGTTCCTTTTGTCTTTGCATCAGCTTTGGCTTTTAAATGGAGCCAATCATTCGGCGTTCTTGCACGAAAGAGTTAGTACGTCTCTCTCAGGCTATGTGAAAGATGAAATCAACTTCTCTTTTCTCAGCGTCTGTCCGGCGGCCCCATTAGCATTTTAATATTGCAGAGTTAGCGACCAGATGGGAGACGGAAAAGAGCTAACACATTCAGGGATGCATATTTCAAGGTGTTTGCACAATACCATTGGTAGATTTAAGGGGGAAAAAGACTGGCTGATTTCATCACAGTCTCAAACAAGAGAGAAATTGGATTGCATTATTTGTGTGCCCTTTGATTTTACTGTTTTGTGCTAAAACTTCTACGCCAGCATATTCGCCACCCCTCACTGTTTTGATGAGCAAGAACATTCTGGAAAGGGAACGTAGTTGCTCAAATGTGTCAAAAATAATATGTGCAACAGAAGGGTCTTACGTACTTTCAGTCACAAACAACCTGATGCAGAAATGCAAATTTGATTGTCTGGTTTGATGCAATTTCAAAAAGTCACGTAAGCTGTTTTTGTTTGATCTGTGCTCAATACTAGACCTGACATCCACTGATTTTTCCCAACACATTTCCTGAACTTCTGTATTATGAATGTATTTAAACACTTTAAAATGTGTTGATTTAATCAAATTGGCCAAAATATTGAATAAACAAACACTAAATGGATTTGAAAGTTTAATGTTAGATTTATGACAGTGGTTCTCAAAGCATGACATTAAACATTCTTAAAACAAGAAGAAGCAAAACGACCGTCTTAAAATAATTTGCAAGGTTTTTGCAAATCAAGAAAAGAATATTTTTTTCTTTTGTCTAAGCTTTCGGAAGAAACTTGATTGGGTTATATCTGAAAGATTGAATTTAGCCTGTTATTCACACATTCATCAACTCACACATCACTTGTGGTAAACAGAAGCTCAAGCATGTTCAATGATGAGGTTCATTCTCGTGTTTCGCATCATGTTTAAGCTTCAACAAGAACCAATGAGGTTCATAAAATCGTCATCATATAAAGTGATTGAGTCTCTTCAGAAAATTTGGACTAAATCATTCAATTCATATGGATCAGTTTTACAATCTCTTTATGAACTTTTTGAAGCGTCAAAGTGGTAGTTGCATAGCTGTTAATGGAGAGACAGAAATCTCTCAGATTCTTACAGGTCTGGAACAATATGAATATAATTAATTAATTACAGAATTTTCATTTTTGGGTGAATATATATTTTTTTTCTTTTTTTGGGGGGGGGGGGGGGGGATTTTTTTTGCAGTGCACACATTTTCCTATAGTCCTTCACAGAAACTGTTACACTGCCACTGTTATTATTGTTTCACCTGCACCTATAAAGTCACATAGAAAAACCTTTAAACTGAGCAGGTCGTGTCAGTCAAACCTCTACCTGTATTAGGCATAAGTGCATGTCATCCATACGTGCACGTTTTCTGATGTTTGAGATGGTTTTACTCTGTACAAAGATCAAATTTCACCTCAGTGACGTGCCGACAAACCCCAAGAGTTCCCTTGTTTTAAAACTGAATTCTCACTCCATTTCTCTCTAGTTCGCTTCCCAATGGTGCAATATGTGCTGTTGCTTATGGCAGTTTCAACACATGGCTGTAACCTGGCAACAAGCCTTGATAGATACACACACTCTCATACACGCACACGAATATGCATGTTTGCATGTGCGGCCAGTGCAGCTCAACCAGCTATTTCATTAAAGCTAATGAAGGTGATAAATTAAGTGTATAAATACTTTCTCTCTCTCTCTCTCTCTCTCGCTCTCCTTCCACACAGGTGGATCTTGCATTACAGGCACGTCTGTGCAAGTCTGTAAATGTCTGGAGTCGTCTCACACCTGCTGTATTTCAGCTGTGTGTCTCGTCCAAACTGCTGCACAGCAAATGCTATATGAATAAGAAATGCTACCAAATATGAGATCTGTGTGAGGAAAAGATGCATTGAAAATCTTCCCTTCTGATACTTTTATGGAGCTTTTTTCCGCCGCAGTCTGTTCCACTTTCACTTTATGCAAAAAAATCATGACAGACTATTAAAGTCGGCATTAGATGGAATTTGCAATATTATTTTTTCCCCTGTTGTGGTGTGTATTCGAATGAAACGGCTTCTCAAACAAGAACAAATGTAGTGCAGGACTTGATTTTGGCCATTGGGGATTGAGTGGATGGTTGTGGTTTGCTATTGGTCAATTTCATGAGGGACGGATCCCGTCCGCATCGGAGAAGACAAGAGATGTCACTGCAAGAGGGAGGGAAGTTACTCTGATTCAGGACTATGAGGGTGCATGAATAATAATAATAAAAAGATGTGCACAAATAAATAATTTATAATAAATAATGCAATATTTCATGAAAAACAAGAATGGTCCATTTTGCTTTCATAGTGACATGGATGCTTTTAAATTGTGAATCAGATGGGTTGAGATACAGCATCCGCACAGTGTTTGACATTCTGCAGGCATGTCGCTGTGTTCATGCGTGGCATCTATCGATCATACACTCTGTGTGTGATTGGAATATTGCCTGAACTGAAAGCGTGTGTGTGTGTGTGTGACTCATAGCTGTATGCACAGCATATTGTGTCGGTGTAAATGCACTGAGTGTGTGTGTTGTACTCTGGGCTGTGTTTAATAGCTGCCCTGGACGCAGCGAACATGATGATGAATGTTCCAGTGTGTCCATCATTAAGCTGCTCTCTGCCCAGGGCGCGGGCACGCACACACACACACACACACACACACACTCACTTTCTCTCTTCATTTCAAGGGTAATTTCTCCTTAAACATGTGAAGGGTTTTACGTGTGGACACAGAAGTGTGTTTTGTAACCCATTAAGCTTTTCTGCATTTAAACCGGCAGTGCGGGCCGTCTTCACTGACCTGCCCAGAGGCTCCTGACACTGATATCTGCACTTCATAGTCTCTCGAATCACTTCATCTACTGTTCGCTCCGGCTTTTTTTAGGTTCATCCTATTGATGACATTCGAACACAAGTTTACAGAGAGATTTTGAGAGAAAAAGGATCCTGAAATGCTGTATTAACCCTTTGCTGCATGAATAATTAGATCACAGAAAAACTAAGAAACAAGTAATGTGTCTTTCTACTTCTATAAAGTAATACTTTATTCCAATTTCTTTATTTACTATTATTATATTCAAAATGTGCATTTTGACCAGTGGTAAATATTTATTGTATTCATTCATTAAAAATTCAATGACATATAAAGAGGACAGCCAAACAGTTTATAAGTAAGGGTCAAACTCATCAATCATTGTGATTAGATTGTATTGCATCCTTAACAGTTAAAATAGCTTTTTTTTAACTATGACTGTTAGTCAACACCAGCATCAGAGGGTTAAGCAGTATTTGTCACTTTTATTCATACGCACAGACGCACATGAATACAAATGAACACACACGCGACGTTACCGACAGGCATCTGCCACGGGGAATAGAGATGTCTCTTAAGCAAATGGAGATATGCAAGAGAGTTGAGAAGATCTACTGTGGCATAACAGGAAATTAATTGAGGACATCAATACAGCATTAATCATAAAAACACATATGCGGAGAAGGCAGACGAGACGCTTATTCAAACAAATGTGACAAGAATGTGAGAGACAGAAAAAGAAAGAAAGAGAGAAAAATGTGTCTTATGTTTAGGAGACAGACTACAGGTTAAAAAAACTCTCTAACTGGTCAAAAAGATAATTTAAATGATCAAAGCATAAGTGAAAGTACTGATTTTTATATATAAACAAGCAGGATGACTTTCATTATTGTATTCAGTAAAATGCATTTTCTCTCCGGGTTCATCGCTGTTCCTCTCAAGTTAAAGGAGCAGAGCGTCAGCGTCAGCGTTTGATGACATCACACACCTCTGGACAGCACAGAGAATAACTGATGCATGATGGAAAAAATCTTTGCACGCAAGCTCTGAAATAATGAAAAGGCAGAAAAGCGAACATCAATCCTTGTGTGTTATTTGAGCGCGTGTGGCCAAAGTGTCCATTTATAACTGTCTGTGCTCTAGCTTGTGTACATCAATGAAACGCACTATAAGGTATAGAGGGGAAAGAAAAATGCTTTATAGGGTACAACCAGGATAAAAGGCGAATTTGAACTTCATTCTCTTGTAAACCACTAGATGCCACAAAAATTCAGCTCAACCCTTTTCTTAATAACCGCTTTTGATGATGCGTGTGGAAATTTGTCTGATCCTTGCCTGATCGCGGACAGAAGCACAAAGTTGATTCTGTGCTAATTTGATCTAGCATTTAATGTTTTAAAAATGTAGCAAATGAGAATCAATAAAAAAAATCTTATGTGCCCCATTGTATCAGTATTTGAATACAGTAATACCTTGAGAAACGAGCGTCCTGACAATCCTTCAAGCTATTTTTTTGCTTTAAGATACGAGTAAAGATTTGAGATCCGAGCAGTTTATCATCTAGTCGACGCTAGATTATATTTACGTATTACGCTGCGTATCTTACGTAATCTACCTGAGAATTCTTCGCACATTCCACTACTGTATCGTCTGTCTCAAAGTTAAGAACTCATAATTAAAACCACATTTTATTTTATATCACAGGGATCTTTTTTGTGTGTGTTTTTCCACTGTTATTAGCACTATAAGGGAGTTTTTTAGAGGGCCGGAACGGATCATTTTTTCCCCTGCTATTTCGTATGGGAAACATTTTTTTGAGATACGAGCAATTCGAGTTATGAGCTCACTCCTGGAACGGATTATGCTCGTATCTCAAGGTATTACTGTACTTGTCATTTGCTACAATATTCACATTCTTAGTATTAGTACCTTCAGAAAGCATCTTTAGAAAAAGATAAATCCACCTAATAATCTTATTAATCAATATTAAAGGTTTATTTCAACTTATACTGTATACATGTCATGAAAGCCGGTGAAGAAGTACAGTGGTACCTCGACATACGAGTTTAATTCGTTCCAGAACCGAGCTCGTAAGTCAATCAGCTCGTATCTCAAACGAATTTCTCCCATATAAAATAACTGAATTCGATTTAATCCGTTCCGGACCTATGAAAAATCCCCAAACCATTGTAAATTATGAATAAAGATATGTTTTTAAATAACAAATAAACATGTATAATTAACAAATACATAACAAAATATGAAATAAAGAAATAAAAGAGTTATTTAGCATAATTGTCTTACTTTGGAGACGAGTGCGGCTAACTAAGGTGAAAGGCGAGGAGGAGGGAGGGGAAAGGGATGTAGGCACTCTAGACCAGGGGAGGGCAAACTACAGCCTGCGGGCCATATCCGCCCGTTGGGCTTTTTAATCCGGCCCGCCGAACTCGTCAAACTTGCCTGCCTGCCTGCCACTTGAGTTTGTCTGGACTATTGCTCTTGCTGTTTGCTGCCTGCCCGGATCCTCTGCCTGATATGAGCCTGTCTGTACGCTTTTTTGTTTTAATAAAGCGCATATGAATCTCATTCATCCGCATATGGACAATATGATTATCGTTTTGTTTTGTATGCTTAAAATCTACTGTTTTTACTTGAAGACATTTTTATGTACTGAAATATACATATTCTGTTTATGTATATTTCATGACATGATCTCTGTTTGACCTTCTGTTTTACTCCTCTGGGGAAGATATCCTACTTCAACTCATTTTTTACCATTTGTGTTTCAATAGATTAAAACCAGGAAAATGTAGAAAAGAACGAGAGGAATGATGAGAAGCTGCTCCTGCACACGGACACCGAGGGAATGCTTGAGAAACAAAATGCTTACCGGCCTAAAAGAGAGGCTTGGTTGCGTGACAGCGCTTTAATTGCTTCATTACCGTAATTAATTTGCTCTCGTTTCAATTAGCAGCTGGGCCTTTGTGATGGTTTTCAGCTGTTATTTTATCTCCTCTCTTGCTCTTCTGTATTTTTTCATTTGCTCTCTCTTTCTCTTTCTCTGTCTGCTCTCGTGGGATAGGCCTGAAGTTGCACCCCTCCAAAGTGAAAGTCCAGAGAACCTTCTAGAGCAGTAATGTACCGCTCTCATCCTCCAACACATCTGCCTACCTCTATCCTCCTTTCACTTTCACTTTTATTGAGTTTTATTGTCATAACCAGAAATGAATCTGTGCCTGCACATAAAGCTCCTCAGTTTTTCACAGAATTTCAGTGCCTACCAAATCATACAATTCCACACATTGCTCACACCTTGCATGTTTATTTATTGGTGAACGTTAGATGCTTCTACATTCATAAATCATTTCCCTCTGATTTTAGAAATAACTCATGGCCTTACATTTACTATGACAGCATTAAATAAATAAATTGACAAGAGTAAATAAATTAAAGTAAATGTTTTAAATTATATAACATTTAAATAATTATACAGTATGATATAGAATTGATTACTTCTATTACATATATATATATATACACAATAGAATTTTAATAAATTGGGTAATATATACTTGTACTTGTATATACTATATAATTGTATAATATTAATAAAATATTTATATAAAATATATATATTTACTTACATAATTACATAATGTATAACAAGTTGTATATTTGTTAGCACTGTCAAATCAATTAATTAACACACACACACACACACACACACACACACACACACACACACACACACACACACACACACACACACACACACACACACACACACACACACACACACACACACACACACACACACACACACACACACACACACACACACACACACACACACACACACACACACAAATATATATGTGTGTATATCTAAATTAGCCCTAATTTATTAACATTTCATTATATTAATTACAATTCTGCTATTGTTTAAAGTACCTGGAATTCTAATAGAGATACTGGCTAAAAGGATAAAAATATGCTAAAATGGGAACGAAAGTTACACGGTCAAAATAAAATGACTCTGGAACAAAACCAGTTAGCAGACAAATCCTGTTTCTCAGCAAGCAAATACGTTCCGTAACGCTTACACATGCTCCCTGATACCGTTCTGGAGCTTTCATGGTTAGTCACAGCACAGAAATCTGGATTCATCGCTTTCATTTTGTTGAAGAACTTTTCAGCTTTTATTTATCTTGCATTGTAGGCACAAGCGATATCTAGTATCCACCATGTCTTCCAGTTTCTACCCTGGTGAGGGTGTCTGCGGGTCAGAGGCTGACAGCCTGTAATCAGCTCAGACCTGCTCGGCTTCAGCGCTACCTTAAGGCTTTTCAGGAAGGATGTATTATTTAATGGGCTGAGAGCGCTTGCTACTTGACTTATGCTTTTCTTTCTCTGTCGGTCTGTTTCTGAAACACACACACACACACACCACACAAACACACACATGTTCTCAGAAACGACTTCTCCAACGCTGCTTCCAGACGAAACCTGCCGGGTTTTGAAACACTGAACCCACCTTGAGGTTTTTGTTCAAACAGCTCCATAATGGCTGTTCCTGTCTGAGAGGTCAAGGGGAAAACAGCACTAATGGCTCACTGGCTCCACAACACACCACATTTGTCTCAGGACCTCCTGTGAGTGGAGGTCACAATCATCTCCTGAGGATCTGTGGATCTGAACAAATGCATGTGTGTGTGTTTGTGCTTTTCACCGCTGTCAGGTTGGCGGGCACAGGAAGTCTCAGTTCTCCTCAAGGACTTGACAATGCGGCTTCGATATGTCACGTAGTGTTCAGACAGAGGGCTTAAGGGTGGTAAAGTCATGCCTTTCACTTTTCAAGTTAGTCTTTTTCCGGAAAAAACAGCGCTGAACTTCAAAAGGAGATGAATAATGCCTAAAGTTTGGGAGGGTTTAAGTGTCATCGCCCACTGTGAGCTTGTGTTATAAAATACTTATTTTGAAGCATGCTTGACTATTACAAGCTTCCTAGTTTGATATGTTCTGAAAGCAGTTTTTTCCCTTGTATCACCTATTGAAACAGGAAGTTTGAGCAGAACATATTCAACTCTTTCCCTGCCATGTTCTGTTGTATGAATATCTCAACAATCACTAAATCATTTGAAAGAACAGAGACCCTGCTTTAAAAAAGGTTTATTCTAGCTTCATGCATTCTTTTTAGAGAGTCTTTTCTGAGAAAATCACATTTTTAATCGAAGACTACATTCAGACCAGATTCAGAACGATGAATAAAACACAGATGTGGATCGAGTCCATCAGCACCTCAAAGCTTCACGGTCCTTAACCTCATCCGGGCTTGATATTTCATTCAGTAACATTAGAAAGTTTTACATTTATATGCTGTTCAATGTTGATGATCATGTCATTTTACATATGCTATCGCTTGTTTCTGCTTCTTTTTCGCCTGTGCTTTGATTCTGTGGTTTTTCAGAAGATGTGTAACTAATGCACAACAGTGGAAATGAGGTGTTTCCTCTAGTTAACTGGCTACTTCTAGTCATTTGCAGGTGGTTTATCAGACATTCTCATTCTAGAGAGCCTCTGCAAAAATTAGCATACTGTACGTCCATTTATTTTGGCCCTAAAGGGAAAGAGAGTAAAGTTTAGACCAGGAACATTTATTAAGAAAGTAAACTAGGTCCATATTGATTTCAGGTGCTGTAACTATAGAGACGTGTGCTCTGAATGAAGCAGCGTGTGTGCTTGTGTTTGGAGTGGAGCTGAAGGTGAATGTTAACGCTGTATTAAGTGCAGTTGTGCAGTGTGTCCTGCCGAGTCTCCGCAATGCTCCCTAATGCCCGGCGGAAAGAGCAAATGGCTCCGCTTTACTCAGCATGAAATGGAAGTGAATGGACGGGTCAACTGCAATACAAGAATGTGGTCACAGCAATTTCAACAGGCTGTCAAAAGACATGAAATCAAAAAAAGTGGTTAAAAAGAAAGAGAATGTGGGGAGAAATAAAACCGACTTTCTGTATTCCCTCACATTGTGAGGCTTGCATTTTTCAACCTTTCATGCACCGAAAAGATGCTATAGAAACTCTCAGTCATTAAGATTCAGATGACACACATGGTAAACAGCAATCATGTCACCCGCTATCCAGGGTTTCAGACGCTTCTGCAGACCGTTGGCGAAATGAATGAATAAAAGGCGCTTTTGGGGCCGTGTGTAGCCTCCGGTACTGAGAGACGACGGGTAACTAGTCTAGACTTTTGTCTGGTCAACAATGCAGCTTATTCTGCCCATAAAGTTACCAGCTCTGACAGGAAGGTATTTTAACATCAGAAAAATTAATAAATACATTATTTACATTATATTTATATATATATATATATATATATAAAAATTAAAAATATTTTAATTAATTCATAATGTATTTTTAACATCTGAAAATACTTCTTTCTTGATTTTCCTGCTTTTTTACTTCATTATACACTATTTTAACGTTTTAACAATAGAAAAAAAATCACTATTATTTATTTTAACTGTTTAAAAACATTTGTTTAATTTTTTTTTAAATATTTCTTTATTTTTTTTGCTTATATATATATATATAATAAAAAAAAAAAAAAAAATATATATATATATATATATATATATATTTACTTTTTAATAACAGAAAAATACAATTTATTTTATTATTTATTTTAACAATTTAAATAAAAACAGAATACTATTTTTTTAACAATAGAATATATATATATACTATCAATACTATCAATACTCTGACATGATACAAGTTGACATGTAGTTGCAAAGTTTCTTAGAGTTAGTAAAATGTCTATATTGATATAAAGTATAGCCTAATTGGGGCCCAGTGGCCTTTATCCCCCTAAAACTTTTAGTGACAAATGCGACCAAAGTACAAAGACTGACCTTGACAAGAGTGATTGACAGTCCCAAATGGTGTGTGTGTGTGTGTGTGTGTGTATAATCTGTCTGAGAGCTCGTGTGGTCTTCTACACGGCGTGACGGGTACCAATCACTGCTGTGTAACCTTGTGAGTCAGTTTGCTCCGTTGGAGCATAAATCAATGAGCATCTCTGAGCGCCAACATACTCCTGCCTCTGTTCCTCTCGGATCACAGGCTCCTCAGCTTCCTCTTTACATGTGCAGCAGAGCACAACACTTCCTGTATGTGTTTCAAACCCCTTTATATGCATCAGTTGACTGCTAACAACCAACATCTTTAAATATCATCAAATCAAACAGCTAAAATAAATATTTTATGAATCGTTTTGTAATTTATATATGGACAAAACCTTCAATATGCTGACCAGAGGCCCATGGGTTCCTCCTAAGGTTTCTTCTTCTTTTATTTATTCATTCATTGTAATACTTTTACTATATATATATGTGTGTGTGCATCACTATATTTCACAATATAAATGTTTTTACTTGATTTCTGATCGAATAAATGCAGCCTTGGTGAGTGTAAGAGACTTTCTTTCAAATACATAATGAAAAAAATCTCACCAGCCCCAAACGTTTGACCGTTAGTGATCGTTAGCAAAACATAACAGCGGTCATTTACATATATTAACATCCACAACATTAACATCCTGCTCTTTTGCCATGGTAACAGTAGCTTCTTTCTGATTGGTGGAGCTCTTCACACCTCTTCACTATTAAATATGAGAAGTCTGTAGAAGTTTAGACCATCACTTAACAATCTCAGTTCTGCGCTGAAGGGTTTATACATTATCACAAAGAATCAATTTCTCTATGGAGTAAATGAATGGTTTTTGTACTTGAGCATCCCACTGTTGCGCTCTATTTGTATGCAGACACCATCCTGCGTAATAACATTAATATGTAGCGAGTGCTGCTTCATAAATCAAACGCTGCTGATGATAATCTGCTTGTGATTGGGCAGGTGTGCCAGTGTAAGGATGAAAGTTTTAAGTGTTGTGAATGTGTATGGGTAGGTTATGCTCTCTCTCTCTGTAATGTGGGTGGACTCGATCTCTCTGTAATCAATCATTCTTACCTGCCCAGCTGAGCTCAAGCTTCTGTAACTGTGAGAAATCCGACAGCTTAGATTCGCTTTATCACCACTGAGTTCTCTCGCTCTTCTCACATGATTTCTTCTCCTTTTTCTTCTATAATGGTTTAACATTATGTTTATATCCCTCAGTGACCTCCATTCAGATGAGCACGAGCAGGCACACGCATACACACATACACACGTACACATACACACACTCCCACACACACACACACACACACACACACACACACACACACACACACACACACACACACACACACACACACACACACACACACACACACACACACACACACATGCACTCACGCAAATGCAAAATGCACACATACACACATGCACGCCCACACGCACGCCCACACGCCCACACACACACACACACACACACACACACACACACACACACACACACACACACACACACACACACACACACACACACACACACACACACACACACACACACACACACACACACACACACACACACACACACACACACACACACACACACACACACACACACACACACATACAGTGTGAACATACATACAGATGCGTACATACAGATAGAACTTTTAAAGTTCATCTCACACACCCAAATAGTTTTCACGAGTTCACACTTACGAATGATTCAGGAGCAATGGATGGTAAGCGTATTTGGCGAGCTGTCCGAGGAGAGGGCTCCGAGCTCGGTATTAGCCCGAACCTGGAGCACTCCCCCCGTATCCTGACTTTTGATAGGAACAATTAAGTGTGAGGAGTTGGGGTGGTGGAGGGATGCCGAAAAATGTCAAAGAGCTGTAGGTGAGTCAAACGTGTCTATATATACGTACTTCCTCTCCTGCTGATAGGATGAGGAGTAATTGCTGATGACGTGTTGATTGTATTAATCATTTGAACGTGCTCCTCCCGAACTTTGTTAATAAAACATCATTTTTAGAAAAACATCAACCTTTTAAAAACATATACTAGTCAATATGCAATGTAGAGTATATGATAAATAAATAATACTTTTAGCTGCACTTTATTTTAAGTTGTCATTGCTACAGTGTGATTTTATATTTAAGTACTTATTACTATTAATTTACAACTACTTACTATATTGTTAGGGTTAGGATTAGGGTTTGGTTGAGGGTTATTTGCATGTAATTATGCATAATTTACTAATATTACAACAGTAACTACATATGACAAGGACACTGTAAAAATAAAGTGTTATCATATATTTTATTAATATAACATCTGATATGGATTCTAAAACACCCTCAGACTTTCCTTCAATAAAACTATTGTTATTGCAATCCAAATGATACATTCCTGATTCAATATATAGTTATAGTATGAATCTCTCAACCTTTTGTTTTGACAAAATTTCAAATGTCTCCTTTTCCAGTGACATATGAGAGATGCTGCAGATGTGAGTGATTTTCAGAGTCATTTATACATTAGTGATGTTCGCCAAGTTTGCATTTTAAAACTGCATTTCTTTTCTCGTGCGAGTGTTTCCCATGCAGTGAATTATTGCCCGTCAGCTTTGATTGATGGAGTTTATATGCTGTGTTAATTTTGCTTCTTTGCATCTCCCGGAGCAAGAAATACTGGGAATACAATGAGATCAGAGTCTTCTCTCCCGTGTCTCTCTCACTGTCACTGTCCACTGTCAGAGAAGAATCAACAACCGTGAGTCTCTGAGGATAACAAGAGCGCTATTTCATTACTGAATGAATCCGGAGGGTTTTTTATGGACTGATCGAGGGAATTATTTAAATAACTCACAAATCAAAAACAGTAATCCAACAGTAGTATGTCTGAATACACAGCAGGCAAAAGGTACCTGGATGACTTTCTATCCACCGAGACTCTGAAGTGTGCATTCGATGAAGACTTGAGGCCACGGGAAAGGATTTATGACCGGCAGTGAAGGGACGCAACTGACGCTGGTGGCTCATGGGATGCTAACAACATGGTGGATGTAATTTCCTCAATGTAGTACCTACTCAGACAGTATGTGATTTCAGACACACCAAGTGTTGCGAATCAGCAGGGAACGTGTGCGATGTGGAGAGAAAGACAGGAGCGCAGGTATCCAAACAGAAACATACTTTTCAAAACAGACATAAAACACTTAAAATACAAAATCAAAGAAGCACACCTGTGCATAAACTGAACTAAACACACTGGCAATTACACGACAGAGTCACAATGACAACATCAACAACCGACAAAGACAAGGGAAACACAAGAGAGTTATATACACAAGGGAATGACGAACACCTGGGGAGACTAACAATGTAAGTGATGACAAGACAGGTGCAGGGAGGGGACGAGAGGAAACACAGAAGGGACCCAGAAGTGAAACAATACATGACACGATTGACAGGGCGTGACAAATGACACACCCGACAGGAAGTGTACAATGCCCTTAATGACAGGAAGTGACAAAGAAGACACACACAGACACGGACACGGAGCCACTTGTTTCGCTACTGACTGAATAAGTGTTATGATTCAAATGATTCAAAGTCACTCATTTGTTTCATTAGTGAATGAATCAGTGTATTTGAGCAAATAGGTTGAAGGAAGGATTCCGATTACTTAATCATAAAGATTCTCATTGGTTAATAATTGGTAATAAAACAGTAGTCAGGTATGCATATGCTTCAAACGATTCACTCAGAAAGACAGTTTGTCTCTGCCGTTGGTGTATGGTGTCTTCTGCAGAAAGAGTCACTGAAAAATCCTCATTTTCAGTCTCTCTTTCCACAAACAGTGATATTATCAGCACTATTGGAACGATTAAAAGCAAACTTTCTGCATTTTTTAAATAATTAAAAAAAACTTTATATATGAATCGTTTCTCCCTGAAAGTGTGGTTTTGTCAGATTTGGCTTGCTTCTGGAGGCAACGGTGTCCCTAAAGTATAAACACACACACTCACAATTGCCTTTCTATCATGGTGGGTATTTTCCATAGATTGTTTTTATACTGCACTAATAATATTTTCTATCCTCTGTTCCTGAAGCTAACCCTTTGCATTTTTATATTTCCATGAAGACATTATTTAGTATGTTTATTAAGTCGTTTCCTTGTGGGTGCCATTTGCCGCTCCACATTTTGTAGACGATTTCAGGTTTTACTATCCATGAGGGACGACTGGTCTCGATGATGCAGGCAAGATTTGGCGTACACACAGGTACACACGTACACATACTCAAACTTTCATGCACACACACACACACACACGCACACAAGCACGCACACAAGCACGCATGCACGCACACACACACACATAAAGAGGCAGACACATACTCAAACTCACACACACACACTGTTATGATTATGAGCTCTGCGCTCCCCTCCATGGCCACCAGATGGAGCTCACTCACTTATACTGACACTTCACTACACACTACATTTCCCAGCAACCATCACACTGGACTGATTACACACACACACCTGGACTTCATCATATTGTTTGCCACACCACCTGTTAGTAATCACCTGGACTATAAAAGACTGCCTCACCCTTCAGTCACCGCGAAGTCTTGAGTAAACACCGGTTGTCATTTCTGAGCATTTATATTCTGTTTTGTATCCTGTCACCGATTCTGCCTGCTTACCCGTTTTTGAACCTGTCTGCCTGCCTTTTGACCTCTGCCTGGATTTACGACCTGTGATTGTTATCCGCCTGTTCTGACCTGTCTGCCTGTTATATCGTCTCTGATTCTGCCTGCCCTTCTGTTCCTGTTTGCCCCTGTTTAACCCTGCCTGTACGACCACCTCTGTTATCTTCATTAAAAGACATTGCGTTTGGATCTCTGCCTGTGAGTCCTCGTGTTACAGAAGACTTCGCCAACAAAAGATCCAGCTGTCTTTCCGACCTGTGTCCAAACATGTCTCAGCCCGTCACCCAAGAAGGACGTGGTAGCACCTTGGAATATCTGGGGAGGGTTCTCCAGATAGCCAGGGAGAACCCAGACTTCCACATCTATGCAGCGAAGTTCAGGATGTTTGCCATCTTCTCGTCCTTAAATGATGAGATGCTGAAAATGCTGATTCGGTTCGGGGCTAACCAGCTCCAGTTTATAGACCTCCCTGACACTACCAGCATGAGTTGGCAGCAAGCCGTTCATGAGTGTCAGGTGAGTGTCCTGCTCCGAACCAGTCAGCCAGCGCCGCCAGAACCTGCAACGACCCGTCAGTCTGAGCCAGAGCCTGCAACGACCCGTCAACCAGAGCCAGAGCCTGCAACGACCCGTCAACCAGAGCCAGAGCCTGCAACGACCCGTCAACCAGAGCCAGAGCCTGCAACGACCCGTCAACCAGAGCCAGAGCCTGCAACGACCCGTCAACCAGAGCCAGAGCCTGCAACGACCCGTCAACCAGAGCCAGAGCCTGCAACGACCCGTCAACCAGAGCCAGAGCCTGCAACGACCCGTCAACCAGAGCCAGAGCCTGCAACGACCCGTCAACCAGAGCCAGAGCCTGCAACGACCCGTCAACCAGAACCAGAGGTACCGCTTCACACCCTATCCCACCCATTATCACCTCTGTCCCTGTCTGTGTCTGCCAGCCCTCCTGCCCTGTCTCTGCCAGAGATCGTCAGTCCTGCACCGCCACTGCATGTGCTCAGCTGGATGGTCCCGCCGCAGATCCTGCCGACTCCAGCCTCGACGGCAGTCGGGGAATGCCTGACTCTGCCTCCAGCCTCAGACCCCTTCTCTCCACCTCGGCCCGTCAACACTTCGGCACAGCCTGGCTTCTCACTCCCTCAGCTTCACCAAAGTCCCTCGACCATCATCTCCATCGGGTTCCCTCGTCCTCCAGGCTCCACCTTGGTCGTGCGTCGCCGTGCCTACACCTGCGGCTCCAGCTGGCTCCTTCCTTCCTCCGGATTACACCTTTTGTTCTCTGTCACTCCGTCTCCGACTCTGCTCTCGGTCCTTTGGACTCCGCCTCGGTCGTTCGTCGCTGCGGCTGGCCTTCGGTCTCCGGAACCAGCGGTGTCGATCGGGTCCTTCGGCTCGTCGGCTACGTCCTGGGACCTTACAGACCTGCCAGACCTCCCAGACCCACCAGCCTTGCCTGAACCAGCCTGGTCTGTTCCCCCAGCACCACCCTGGAACTTTGGACTTTGGGTGCTGCCATGGTGGTGCGCGGCGCCATTTAGCTGCCTCACGCCAGGAGGCGCTCGTAGGGGGGGGGGGGGGGGGCTCTGTTATGATTATGAGCTCTGCGCTCCCCTCCATGGCCACCAGATGGAGCTCACTCACTTATACTGACACTTCACTACACACTACATTTCCCAGCAACCATCACACTGGACTGATTACACACACACACCTGGACTTCATCATATTGTTTGCCACACCACCTGTTAGTAATCACCTGGACTATAAAAGACTGCCTCACCCTTCAGTCACCGCGAAGTCTTGAGTAAACCCCGGTTGTCATTTCTGAGCATTTATATTCTGTTTTGTATCCTGTCACCGATTCTGCCTGCTTACCCGTTTTTGAACCTGTCTGCCTGCCTTTTGACCTCTGCCTGGATTTACGACCTGTGATTGTTATCCACCTGTTCTGACCTGTCTGCCTGTTATATCGTCTCTGATTCTGCCTGCCCTTCTGTTCCTGTTTGCCCCTGTTTAACCCTGCCTGTACGACCACCTCTGTTATCTTCATTAAAAGACATTGCGTTTGGATCTCTGCCTGTGAGTCCTCGTGTTACACACACACACAGGTACACATACTCAAACTCTCTCTCTCTCTCTCTCTCTCTCACACACACACACACACACACACACACACACACACACACACACACACACACACACACACACAGGTGTACACATACACACACACACACTCAAACACACACACACAGGTACACACGTACACATACTCCATACTCAAACACACACACACACACACACACAGGTACACACGTACGTACACATACTCAAACTAACACACACACACACACACCACACACACACACACACACACACAAAACAGGTACACACATACACATACTCAAACTCACACACACACACACACACACACATACGTAGATTGTAGACTGATTCCTGCGCTGCTGAGATGATGTGGGTGAGAAATGAAAGCTTGCACATCTCCGTTGATGCTGCTTGCGGTGCAAAAGCCCTCACATCCCGCTCGCTTATGGTTTCTGTCAGTCTCCAGACAACACTTGGGTAGTTTCACGGGTCTCCGAGCAGTTCACATCGATTTAGGCTCGAATGTGAACACTCCAAATGAACTGTGGAGTTCACTTATAAAGTGCCAAATAGAACCAGGACATCTGATATGTGATGTGACAACAGGCCCAAAGCATCATCTAATGGTAGAACAGATCAACAAGTCTGCGCGACGACCTCTGGCTGCTAATATCCTTCCATAAATGTGTTTATGATTCTCAATAACTGCCAGCGCTGTCACACTGTTCATACATTTAACAGAGAAGAACAGAGAGCTCAAGATGACAATATGGAGATGAAACTTGTTTTTGCTCGTGTTTTTGGCATCATTTAGTGTTAAAGAGTAAGTGGCAGAGCTGAACTCTTACCTGCAGCAGCCAGTAACAGCGGCGGTGGAACGTGGGAATGATGGAGGAGTGGACATAGCAGCCATACAGACACTGAAATAAAACACAGAATACACTGTCAGTTAAACACACAAACATCAGACAAACAGCACACTTGTGGTTCAGTGTTCACATTGGCATTTTAATTAGCATTGGGATGTGTTCACAACCTGATTGGTCGGCTATTATTACCTACGTTTTGCGACAGAACTTACCGAACATCCAAAACAAGGCTGTGTTCTGGACTAAATGCGCTAGTTGTGTGTGTGTAGCTACATATGATGGTATTTTGACCAGCTGAGAACTTGTGAAGAGTTTATAAAATGTCAAAATAGCGGCAGAAATTCCTTCATCACACACACAAACCAAGATCTGCTGCGAGGAGACGCGGTTCTGATGCTCTGATGGGCAAACGCACGACTGTGACGAAAAAAGCATTCTGCCTTTATAAGGTCGCATCTTGTGACATCATGTCCTGTTTAAGGTTCGTTTGGATGTCTTTGTTCAGTGTTGTGTTCATATTTCTGTCAGGGTTCTGCCGCATTCGGTCTAGTCATTTCTTGGTTTTGTGGCAGAGCTCTTGCACTACCGTAATGTCTCGTATTTGATTTGTGTGCGCACGGCTCTGAGGATTCGAGCCGCACGCACGCTTGTCTGTGTAACGTCTTATGTGCGGGTTATGATGTCCAATCCCGAGACTGGTCTTGTCTTGTTTGTGTCGGGATTCGGATATTCATGACCCGTGTGTTTCCTGAGCACGCAAGCTGAGTGGTTCCTCGTTCTCGTGCGCTCTATGTTTTGTGAGTGGGCGCGTTTCAAGCTCTGCTCGAGCTGCGTTATCTCGGGTCCGTGTGCAGTGTTGTGAGCACGCAGTTTGTGTTTTCATCATTCATGTTGTGTTTTCGTGTTGCGTCATTGTTTAGTGTGAACAAGCGGCGATGCGCGTTCGCATTGGCTGCATGTTCATGTCTTGTTAATGTGTAAACCCTCCCACCTTGTTTCCCTGCTTATCTTTGATTTGTCCCAGCTGTGTTCTCATCAATTGCCCTTCCTCCTGTGTGTATTTAATCTCCTCGTGTTTGCCATCCTGTGTCGCTTCGCTGTCATTCCTAGCCGTCAGTCGTGTCTGCATCTTGTCTTGTCCTCGCTCTCCTCCCCAAACCTGATAATTTCAGCCGAACCGCATCAGAGTTGGTTTGTTTGGATCCATCTTTTTGGCAGCGTTCACACTTATTCAAATGATCCGCACTAACAGAGCGATGGTTTTTGGTTTTTAATCAAACCAAACATGCCAGGTGTGAACATAACCCTTAAAAATAAAGGTTATATGATTCCATGAAGAGCCTTAATGTCTAAGGAACCTTTTCATTCCACAAAAGGCTCTTTACAGTGAAAAAAGGTTCTTTCGTTTTTTATACTCAGAACAAAATGAACTGTTTACTGAAAGGTTCTTTGGGGAACTCAAAATGCTTCTATACTGCGAAAAACAACCTTTATTTTTAACAGTATGGGGTTAATAAATAAAAGACACAACACAAAACATCAGTAACTCTATGAGCCCGAGTGCATTACCACAGCTCTGCACTCCCACAAATCTGAACAATGAGCAGAATAAAGGTTGTTAATCATAACAATACACACAAATAGTCATATATATATACTCCCACAATCCTTCTTTGTGTGGTTCTGTTTATAACCAGATAAAAATATCCAGTGGGACGTGATCTTCAGACACTTCAGTGTGTGTGTGTGTGTGTGTCCGGGACTGGTGTCCTTCATATCGGGTCAATAACTGGAGGACTGTAAGTCTATTTACAGCACTGGATTATGAGACCTGTCTCAGACCTGTCTTATTGTACATTCGACTGGCTGAATTTTACAGGAATGAAGCTCATTTCAGCCCCCCCCCCCCCCCACACACACACACACGTGCACATACACACACTCTAAACAAGCATTAAAACCAGTGATAGGGAAGCTACAAGCTACTCATAATTTAAAGTAGTTCAATTTACAGTCAAGCTATTTTATTATATGCTTTTATTATAACTATATTGAAACTATATTGAAGTGAATGAGGGATAATACAGTATCTTGATTCATGAATAGCAGTCAGAGGATATTTAAATCTAATTTGTGCCAATATTTTCTGCCACAATAAGTATCTCAATTATTTTACACTAAATAAAACACAAATTTTCATTAATGGAAATCGAGTAAATCCTTTTCAAACATTGAGCATTACATCACTTCCTGTTGCCAGATTCTGTACCAAATAAAAGCTATAGATGAATAAATACACACTGCAGGAGCACCTCTTTTCAGTCTGTGATTGATTCCATAGTATTGTTATTTTATTTCAAAGTTTATTAGCCCAATGCACACTTGTGATGCGTGTGGGAAAGAGGCACCATCTGAACGTTTAGTTTGTTACTTCCCGGCACCGATTATGATGCACGACGCAAATTAAGTACAGTGAAAGTGTGTCGTCATCCTCCCATCAGCGGCGCGGAGGTGTCTGCTTTCAGTGGGAGTTGTGCTGAGGTGTTTGGTAACAGTGAGATTAGGAGATGACAGCGTCAGAGGGCATTATTTGCCGTCTGGGGCCCCAGACAGATGCCAGAGGCCCACACGCTGAGCAATTAAAGCCTAATTACATTCACACGATTAGATCAGCGCCACCGTCGTGTCTGAGACACGCTCCCACGCACAGTAACGTGCTCACACACACACACACACACACGCACAGGCGCCAAGGTGCCTTTCAGTTGGGTGTATCGCCGCTGAATTAGATGTCAATATCTAAATATCTCCTACAGGGGAAATATGAGTCTTTTCCTCATTCTGCCCTACATGGGTTTCTCGGGACACTGATATGTTGTTTACATTAGATAAGACAATGAACCCTGGGGAGAGTCTCGCTGCTCAGTTTTTCATTTTTCAATCGGTGACAAGTCATATTTTAGTGTCATTTTTATTTATATTTTTAATTTGTTTTTATCTTCATGTTTTCATTTGAGGTATTTTAGTACATCAGGTTAAACTAGACGACTTGAGAATTGTTTCCTTGGAAGCTGGCCGAAATAAAACAAGTTTAGCTTTTTGTAATTCATTTGTTGCAATGTTACGGGTTGGTGCTGGTGTGCGATGCGGAAAGCAGGAGGAGACTACGATCCACTGCTGATTCACTTTTATTCAAACACGAAAACAAAACACTTTAAATAAGAACAGAAAACAGCACTTCAGTGCAAAACTCTGAGATACTTGGGAACTTAGATACAGGAACAAGGAGACGGCATCCACACACGAAGAAACAAACACGGTGGCGTAACACCAAGTCAGACATGACACAGTCAACGCAAACAACCGACAAAGACAAGGGAAACACTAGGGTTGTATACACAAGGTAATGACGAACACCTGGGTAGACTAACAACATAAGCGATGACAAGACAGGTGCAGGAAACACGAAAGGACGCACAGAAGGGACCAGGAAGTGAAACAACACATGACACGACACACAGGAAGTGACAATAGACCTTACCGACAGGAAGTGCACAGATGACATGACAAACAGGACTAAGGGTAACATGCAAGATCATGCTTATTTTATTTTAAGTAACTAAGTTTTTTGTTTTATTTGACTATAATAACCCTGGCTCTTCAGGGCTGGTCTGGTCCTACGTTTTAATCTCCAAAGTCGATTTTTACTGCATGAACTTTTAATAATTATGAACCTCAAACCTCTCAAAAGTGTTCAAATAGCATACTGACATTTTCAGCGATGCTGTATGTCAAGGACAGCGAGGTCACAAAAGTAAAATAGACTCTCACACTAAGCTCATTATGGACAACAGGATTTTTTAAATTTGATGTACTGTCTAGACAAACTACATCACAAATCTTCCTCCCCAGACCATTTACTGAAACTAAGCTGAAAAAAAAAATCCCATGCATCATGATAATGATATCAGAATCATGAGCACATTTACATATGACCGGCTACATTTACATATTAACGGCTATTTAGTATTCAGCAGCTCGGCGTGGGCGTCGTTAGTTTCCCATTACACATGTGAAGAGGTTAGCCAATCACAACAGAGGTCATTTACAGTCGTAAAGACACAGCAGCAAAAACAGCCTGTTTAATTCTCAGGTCAGAGAGGATGGAAAACAGCCATGAAACACTAAATCACCACTTTTCACGGTGAAAGAAAACTTGACTAACATTATAAGTGGAGTTGAGAAAAAAAAATCAAATGCTACAAAAGTGTTGAACATGAGGCCTTTAAATGATGCAAAAATGCCTTTGATACTCGTTTTCCTCATGCTGGGTAAAAAAGACATCAAACAGTAAAAGCAGGCTGAATCTGTAGCAGAGCACAGGAACCATAGTGTGAAACAAAGTCAGAGAAGCACAGAAGAATCTTTCCCACTCTCAGCAGAAAGTGCTTGTGTTTTACTCTCTGTTGGAAAACTCATTCCATCTGTGTCCTATCTATCTATCTATCTATCTATCTATCTATCTATCTATCTATCTATCTATCTATCTATCTATCTATCTATCTATCTATCTATCTATCTATCTATCTATCTATCTATCTATCTATCTATCTATCTATCTATCTATCTATCTATCTTTCTGTGAATCCATCCATCCATCCATCTATCTTTCTGTGAATCCATCCATCCATCCATCTATCTTTCTGTGAATCCATCCATCCATCTTTCAGTGAATCCATCCATCCATCCATCCATCCATCCATCTTTCTGTGAATCCATCCATCCATCCATCCATCCATCTTTCTGTGAATCCATCCATCCATCCATCCATCCATCCATCCATCTTTCTGTGAATCCATCTATCCATCCATCCATCTTTCTGTGAATCCATCCATCCATCCATCCATCCATCCATCCATCCATCCATCTTTCTGTGAATCCATCTATTCATCCATCCATCTTTCTGTGAATCTATCTATCTATCTATCCATCCATCTTTCTGTGAATCCATCTATCCATCCATCCATCTTTCTGTGAATCCATCCATCCATCCATCCATCCATCCATCCATCCATCTTTCTGTGAATCCATCTATTCATCCATCCATCTTTCTGTGAATCTATCTATCTATCTATCTATCTATCTATCTATCTATCTATCTATCTATCTATCAACTGCTTAGAACATACAATCCCTTCACAGATATTAGTATTCACTAAATCTGTCTCCAGGCTCATATAGTTTGCTCTCTAAAGTGGATGACAGAGTTTTCAAATGTTTTGTACGGGAACGAGTAAACAGGTCAGTGTGTTTGAGAAAATATGTTCTTATCTACAACCTGCTTTATCGCTCTAAACTTTAACCCAAAGCCCCACTGAAATAAACCATCAAGCTGTCCTCATATCAGCAGCGAATGACCATGAGTCTGGACAGATAACCACAGGACAGAGGATGCTGCGTCTGCAGAAACAGGAGGAGAGTAGCGTACTACCCGGCACAAGCGGCTCGCAGGAAATACCAATGCTGGTGTTTGATGCTGATCAACAGAGACAGATCCGAATGAAACTGATGGGGACAGGCCGTGCTGGACACACGTGTGCGTTAGAGTGTGTGCCGGTCACGTCTCCGCCTGAGTGAAGACATGCTGTCCGTTGATGTTAATGGCGATCCGTCGTCAGGGCTGGGCGGAGGGCCAAAGGCATTAAGCGGAATCGAATTCCTCCAAACTAGCTTTAATCAGCAGGTTTTTAAGGTTAGAATTACTCTCTCTCGCTCTCTCTGAGCCAAGGTTAAAGCACACAAGAGTCAGTGGCTGGAAAAAGAGATGACGTCATGGTCATGGTTGTGTGTGTGTGTGTGTGTGTGTGTGTTTGTGTTGTAGGGCTGTGCACCATTTAGAACAGAACTGAGTATGTCTTTCAAATTCCATTTCAATATATATATATATGATATATATAATAAATAAATATAAAAAAAATATAGAAAAAATTACTTTCGCCTTACAATGCACCTTATTATGCATTCTCATAATAATAACCACAATTATAATACATTATAGCCTAATACTTAAGTTACACTTTTGGAAAGTATAATGCAAAACACATGGCAAACAACCAATTTTAAATATACTCTGCAAATATTGTAATGCATTTGAACTTTGATTACAATCATTTATGAAAAGATGTAATGTATTATAACATACATTATGACTACATTTATAATGCATTATACACAAAGGCTCTAAGTAAAGTGTTACCATTAAATTGTCTATCGATAGACACGTTAGAATATTTCCACCCCCAGAATGCATCAGTGTTTTACGTTTCAATTCAGCTTCCAATTCTGCTTATGAAGAGACAAGGAGACAGGGAGCATTTTGCACAACCATAGTACAGACTAAAACACAGTATTTATATTGTTATTTGGGATGCATAATTGATCAAAAACAAAAGTATGACATCATATTCAGGAGGTTTCATGTGTGATTTTGCATGCAAGTCTAGTGTGAGCCATTTCTGCACGCCTAGCACCAAACAAAATTGCTCAAATAAAGACTATTTTCTGCTTCTATGAGGTACACATGTAGCCTGTTGAAGTGTTTATTGCATGAATAATAAGTATTTTATCATAATTCAACTGTATGATTATACACCATTATTTTATCTGTATGATGGTATTCAGCTGAGAAAGTGCTGAGGTCTGCAAAAGGCTGGAGACCCACACACACCACAGCTCTGGGGGTTAAACCCATATATGGACATAGAGTGCTGAATTCAGGCCACGTTACAATGTATGGAAAGGGGAAAAAAGCCACGTAACATGTTTGGAATGTCTAGGACCTAGAGTATATAATGGGAGATTTCCCTTTCTCGAGAGCTGACCCTGCAGATCAGCTCGGTTTTGTTTGGAAGAATAAAACCTAAATTCTGGCATCAAAGACCTTTGAGAAGTGTTGTTTGTATGAAGAGAAAAACTACAACACGTGATCCACAACAAGCCCCGCCCCAAACTCATGCCATAAATTTGAGCTAATGTGTACGGTCCAACATTTTACGCAGAAATCACACACTTTTCCGCTAAATCCATGACGAACACCTGGGTAGACTAACAATGTAAGTGATGACAAGACGGGTGCAGGAAGGGCACGAGAGGAAACACAGAAGGGACCCAGAAGTGACACAACACATGACACGACACACAGGAAGTGACAATAGACCTGTGCCAGAATTGAAATCATACACTTTTCCTCTAAATCCATTCCAGGAAATTCTGTAGATTTTTCTTTAAAATCAGCCATAAAATCTACAGACAATCTGTCTGGGTGTACGAGTTACTGAAGCATATTGACATATTTGTGTTTTTGGATCACCGGACCTTTCATGCACCCTGTGCGGACATCCAAACTCTCCAAAAGCATTGCCCGGAGAAAGACAGAACAGAGAGAACTCTGCAAAGACAGAAAGCCAGAGGCGCTGCACTCATGTAAACACTTTTGTTATTAGAAAGGGAACTGTCCATTTCCTAAGGACGCCAGTCAGAAAAACCTCAGCTTACAGCAATCATTTTATCCTGGGGAAATTGCATTGGAGCCTCGAGCGCTGAATACTCGCATTCAAAACATCCTCTGGCTAAAAATCCTTCAGTCTGTCAAGAGCGCCTCTCTTTTATCTAATCGTACAGATGCACTCTTCTCTTCCTTTTCCTCCCTCTTTCTCTTATCTCCCTGCCGAGGGTGGATTTTTATCGGCTGGCGATAAGGGTCATCCTGAGGCGGGTGTGATTGGAGGCAGTGGAAGGGGCGAGGCAGAGCCATTGAGAGTCTGAAGAGGCACCAAACCAAATCCCCACTGATTGTGCTGACATACAGTTAGCACCTGAGGGGGCCGCGACTCAGAGGAGACTACTGATGAAGAAGGACAGATACACCCTTCTTTCTCCTCTCTTTTCATGGCCACTGCCCATCCAAACGTCCCTAGGACAGTTAGCCAACGCTCAGGCTTTGTGAAGCAGTGGGCAAATCTCCTCTTGGGACACACAGGGTCATTCCAACGGTCTGCATGGACTAATAACCTTTGGTAAGAATGACGATGAGTTAAAAGCATGAGAGCCACAATAGTCTGTTTACCGAACAAGATTAAAGTCCTCATGAAATCATAATTGAAGTTTTATGGCTTTTAGTATATTATTCTATATCTAAAGCAGGGACACAATTAGCATTTAGAAGACATAAGCATTCAAAACTTACAGTCTCTCACTTCCACTAATATGGAACAATGATTTTGATGACATCCCTCTGAACTTCAGCTTCTCATCAGATTTTCTGTCCAATCAAATGCTCTCTAGAATCTGAAGCCCCGCCCCCTACATTATAAACAGATGAAAGCTTTACATTATCAAAGCTTAACAATCGGTCACTTGTTCACATTGTTTGCTATTTTAAACATGGTGAATGAGGATATATAGGGGATAGGGAACGAGTCAGACAGTGTAAATATGCTTTCCATTGGGGTGAATGAATTATAGTTTGACGTTAGAGTCCGGTCTAGAAACACAACAGCACAGAGCGGATCATTGGACCCATTTGAATTCTGCACAGAATATCATACTTTAAAGAGTCGATAAAAAAAAAATTTGGAGGAAATGGAGGAGAAATGGTTACCGATACCATACCGATAAAAAAAGAATTGGGGGAAATGGACGAGAAACGGTTAGAGATTAGGAGGAAATTGCAGCTTTACTGAGCTCAACGGCTCTGGTCGAGCTGTAATGAAACTAAACTCTATTAGCTATTTTTAAAAAGGAGATTGCTATATCCCTCCCTGTCTTCCTGTTTCAGGTCAACATGTTTACGTCAACATATTAAATAATGCTACCTATCTATCTGACGTGATTAATTTTGAAATCTAGGGTTCATGTCCAGGGTTCAAGCAGTGCAAAAAAATTCATCCTATGAGTCCTCACAAATCTGTTTGGTGTCTTTATAAAGCCACCCAGCTTCACTCCTGACCCCACACGTCCCAGCTGGCATTAATAATGCAGACACATCTAGATGAGGACGTCGTCAGCAGTGTACGAGCATTACTTATAGATGGACATTAGCAAAGGAAATAGAGCGGAGGAAGAGGAAGAATCATCTTTACAGTAAAGGTCAGTGGTCTTCCTCATTTTGTCACTTCCTGTGAAAGCGTGCCCTGCTCACCTCGCAGACCTTCCCTTCCAGGATTATAATCGACAGAACTGAATCTCGCTTCATTTAATGTGCTTCATCCTAAAATTGTATGAGTATCTGGGCCTGACAGAACCCTTGAGAGCGCCGTATGCTGTTAAGGAGAAAGAAATGGTGCAAACTTTTTTTCCCCCCAGGGCCTCAGCTTCAGGTGGTCAATAAGGAAAAGCTCTTCTTAAATTCAGTTCAGCTATAAATCACAATTAACACATTCACAGGTCTGACCCTTAAATGATCTGTCTGCTGGCTAATATTCCCACTGCTCCTACTGAAGGAAGGGACGGGACAAAAGAGCGGCCCGGAAAAAGAATAACAGGGCAAGAAAAGTAGGACGAAGGAATGATGAAGGGTGGAAACGGTGGAAAAGGGCAATAGAGAAAGAAAAAAGAGAGAGGTAAAAAACAAAAGAACAAGTGAAACAAACCAGAGCAAGATAGTCTTGTATTGTATTGTGTGTTTTGTTGCTGTTTTTTCAGCAGTGGTGTCGTGTTTTCAAGACACTAACACAGATCAATGGAAATCCATTAATAAACAAGAGTGTTGTTGTAGAATAATTAAATAATTGTATGCATATTTTTAGGTTCACTCCAACGGGTAGTTTCTTAAAATAGGATTTAAATTGGTATTAAGCACACACAAGCTGGATTATATTATAAATATTATATATATATATATATATATATATATATATATATATATATACACAGTAGAGTTCACTTATCTCGACTCACGGTTAACTCGCCAATACTATTATGTCGCCGTTTTTGAAGTGGAACTCCAAACTCCCTATTTGTCTTATTATTTTCGATTCTTTAATGTCGATTCGTTAATGTCACCGAAATCTAATATCTCAAGAAATATCACTTCACATGGCTATTTCGTGACTAATTTCGTCGACATAACCGAACTCCACTGTGTATATATATATATATATATATATAAAATATAAGTTTATAGCAAAAATATTATATTATAGTACAGTAGAAAATATTATGATATAAATAATAAAAATGAATATATGTGATATTATATTTTGTGATAAATTAATGAATGTAAATGAAATGATAAACACACATAATAATATTATGTAAAATAAATATAATTTACAAAATTTACAAAACAGATACAAAGTTCTGTCATGAAACTCTAGATGGCAAATGTCCTTAACTCAGCTCTGCAGCAGCAATAACAGCAGCCCAAGACCAAGCATATCAATATTCTCATATCCATTACCATGACAAACACTCTGAGAGTTGTCATGACAGAAACAGTATTTTAATAGTTTATAGATTAGCTCTGCTAAATGTCAAAAAAGAAAAGGGTGTTCTGACAAGTGTAGACCGCTTCATTGATTATAATGGTATTCGTGTTTTCGTTTTGATGGGTTGTGACAAGTCACTCACATCTACCTTGGTGTCTGTGTATGTGAATATGAGGGAGTGTAAGGTGAACACTAACTACTTCATGCCAGATTTGGGATGGATGTATATATATATATATATATATATAGAGAGAGAGAGAGAGAGGAAAATAAAGCTTCATATTTCATTGGCGTAAGAGGAAAGGATGGAAAACAATTTCTTTGGGCAGGGGCTCAGCGCTGATAAAAAAGCTATTTGTATTCCACAGCCATTCGGAGGCTTTGGCCTGTTTGGCGGCTGCATATTTGTAAACACGGGCCCTTCGGAGCTACTTAATCTTTCAGTACACAAATACCGAGCGCGGCATGAAAGAGAGAGCGAGAGAGAGACGCGTTGCACAGGTTTATACGTGTTGCACGGTAAAACTGCTTATATTTTCTCTTGGTTTTTGATGTACAGCAGCGGAGGAGCATGCTGTGATGACCGCGCTCCAGACAAATACAAACACAACACGCTATGTGCTGAAACACAAAGCTGCAGGGTGAAATGTGGGACTGAAATGGTCTTTCATGAAGCGCCTGGGACCAGTAAGTCACACACACTTACGGGCACGACTGTATTCCTACATGAATGCACACACACGCATGGACTGCAGAGGTCAGCGTGTTTGTGGGTAATGGCTTGCATGGTTAGTGGGGCGTGATCAAGCCAATCAGAGCTCCACCTGTCAGTGAGCGACTCTCCGGCCCTCGGGTACGGCCCCCAGATGCTCACACAGACACACACTTACACACGCTTAAACCAGATACATAAACATATACTACACACCAGCACGAGGACGGAACTGATAAAAATGCAGCATTATTCAACGTGATGAACGAGCACGCTATGGTGTTTTTTTTTGTACCATGCGCATGTGGAAAAATGGTTTCCTCTTGACATACCTGCATATTTAATAAAAGTTTGCTGCATCTGTACATAGAGGGACATTTTATTGCACAGATGTTGCTCTTTCATTGCTCAGAAGACATAATGGAGGTTCATTTAAGCATCAGCAATGACTCTAATGTCCTACAATCCCTGAGGAGAAATAAAAATGACACAAATGACAAATGCTGCTTCTATAAAGTTAGCTATAAATCAATGGGGATTTTATGTCAGATCCTTTGCTTCTGGAAGAATTTGAAGAGAAAAGTTTGAGTTTGCATTGAAATCTAAATTAATTTAAAATGAGTTTGATTATAAATTAATGTGGCGAGCAGGGTGGGGAGAATGGTGTGACTTTATGTTGCTATTTTTTATTTAAAAATAGCAACTTTTTGTTGCTATCACTGCTTAGTGTAAATAACATCTACTGGTATTTTTACAAATAGCTGCTGTCTATGTCAGGTTTGAGAGAGCGAGGACTCAGAGATGCAGGTGAAAGGGCTTTTAATACAAAATAAAACAAAATACAAACATAAACCACCCCGAGGGGGAAAAACAAGACCAGACTAGACTTGACTAAAAACTAGACTGAAGACTCGACTCGACTCGACTCGACTCGACTCGACTCGACTCGACTCGACTCGACTGGAGAAACTCAGGACAGGAACAGACATAGTAAAGACAACGATGCAACCCAGAACAGCAGACAAAGACGGAATATATAGGGAGGACATGGGGAAATTAACAAGGAAAAACAGCTGGGAAAAATCAAACTAATGACAAAGAAACAAGCCGGGCGGGGTCACAGACAAGACATGAACACGCAGACAATTAACCAAAGACGACGCGCAGCTGTTGACAACCACTGCGCGTGACAAAACACAAGCACGCGGCCGATGGCAAGTGAACCGCGTGCCAAACATAAACACACGGACGAGAGGAGGCGCGGCTCGCGCAAGGCTTGAAACCGCGCCCACTCACATGACAGAGCTCGCAAGAACGAGTAAAAATCACCTGTTCTTACGAGCTCACGACAAGGACTAACATACACGAGTCATGAATGCCCGAATCCCGATTCAAAACCGAAACTGAACCAGACCAAAGAATCGGGACCGGACATCATAACTCGCACGAAAGACGTCACAGACAAGCGCGCGCGCGGCTCGAATCCTCGATGCCGTGCGCACACACACCAAACACGAGACATAACGGTAGTGTCAGAGCTCTGCCACAAAACCAAGAAATGACTACTAGACCGAATGTGGCAGAACCCTGACAGTCTAATTGAAATAAAGCTGAAATAAAACACAAACTTAAAATCAGAACATGACACATATTGCTTTGGCAAATAACTGAAGGAAAATAAGTTTAATTTTAAGTTCTTAAATTTCTAAAACTAAAATTGTTATCAAACAAATTGAAGATCGATATAAATACTGACCCAAAGATTATGCACATTTTGATTTTTTGGTCAAAATCTTGTATTGACAATGACACATCCCAAAAACTTTCAATGAATTTAAGCTCTGGACTTTAATGATTCTTCATGCTCTCTTCCAACCGTTCTTTCGCAATTTGATCTTGATGAATCTTGAGATTGTCATCAATGATGTGTCTTCATACATGGTTGTCTAAGAAGCGAAAAGCTACACACTCCACCAGTTACCAAACATATAACATGCTAAAAACATCATAATCACTGCAATAATGATCCAAGCATTTGCCATTTAAATCCAAACAGTGACTTTAAGGCAGTGTACATAAATAATACTCAAATAATACTGATCTGAGTTTGAGACATTGTTGCAATCTCTTTAAAAACTTTGATGAGATGCATTCGAGATTACTGGGGTCTTTTCCTCAGGAGAAACATCACAGAAGCAAATGATTAAAGCTCTTCATTTAATCTCATTGCTGTGTAGGAGAAGCAATTCAGATCTCATTTGTGATTGCTATTTTGTTTGCAGACAATCTAAAACTTTTGTGGAATAAACTGCAAGAACAGAAAATGACATCAACAACAACGCAAACTTTTTCTTTGACACGTTCTGAACATCGCCATCAAACGAAACACCGAAAACACCGCATGCCTGACTAAATGAAAGAGCACAAATCAAAGTCGACTCCACCAGCGTTATTTTCCCGGACAATACGGGAAGAGAGTCTAATTAAAAACAAACACGAGTCTGATGGCGGACGACACGCGAGTGAATGGGGCCTCATCGATCTATGTTGATGCCAAGCTTCAGCGAGACCGCTGGAACCAGACACCAGGAAATGTAAGAACGACGGTGAAAGAAAAGAAAAAATAAAACGCGCTGAGAAAAGTTCCGCTCGGTGACACAAGGGATTACATCCAAGCCCTTTCAGATGAGCCGCATAGGAAATTCTCTTGTATTCTCGGCTTCCTCTTGCTTTGCATGACAATGTGGCGGCTATCTAATCAAAACCAAACAGTGGCAGGGAAAGCGAGAGACAGAGAGAGAGAGAGAGAGAGAGAGAGAGAAAGAAACCACTTTAGAAAGAAAGGCCGATGTGAGGAGGCAAAACTGAGAGGAACAAAAAATAACAGGTATGAGAGAAAACAAAAAGGAAGAGGCATCACTGGAGTCCCAGTAGGACCAAACACACACACACACACACACACACACACACACACACACACACACACACACACACACACACACTCTCTCTCTCTCTAAGTGGATGTTGCTGGCAGCTCAATGAGCTCGGTTTGCAGCTGAAAACCACAGTTAGCGCTTCACTGCTGTAGTTTCCTCAGGAGCGATTCTCTGTTGCCGTATCTAATTCTCCTCCAAAACACTGAAACACCATGTAGTTACCCATAATTCTACATGCTGGGCGTATTTCATTCTCCTCCGCCGTGTCTCAGCCTGGGGTTTGGGGAAAGCGGGCTGTGTTCTTTTTTTCCTTCTAAAATGCTGATATGGGTGATTTTATTTCAACGTTAAAGTACTTTTCGTACGGTTTCGTTTCTGTTATCTCAGGGCGGGGCTAATAGTTCGGCTGCGTAAGACAGGAAGTAGATGTGTGAATTAATTTACTAAGGGCCCGTCCACACGGAGACGCGGATCACTGCATCCGCATACACTCCTTATCGGATTGGCGTTCCGTCCACACGGATCCGGCGGTTTGGGAGACTGAATCCGCTCTCTTTTGATACCGGGTCCTAAAGTGGATAGATCTGAATCCGACACCCTTGCGGTATCGTGTGGACGGCCAATCCGTATATTTTTTTGTTTACCGATGATGTCATCACATCCCGTGTCGGCTGTGTCACAGTAACAGCAACAGTGTTGCCAGATTGGACTGAAGATTCCAGCGCAGCTACAGCTTAAAACCCTCCCATTTAAAAAAAATACCAGCCCACCTTAAAATACCACCTTTTATAAGTGCGTACTCTTATAAAAGCGATTTTATGCATCAAAAACCAGCCCAAATTTTATCAACCAGCCCAATGCATTTTTTACGGTCAGACGTGACCAAAGGTAAATAGCAATCTGGCAACACTGAAAAGCAACAACAATGCGCATGCTCAAAGTCTTCTTCTCTGTGTATAGTGTATATCTGTGGCAGAATTACAGCACCCCATACTGGTCTGGCATATATACTACACTGTTATACGCTGATATTTCTTGCGCAGACGCCGTGTTTATGATCGGATAGGGAATGCACCGGCATCGTGTGGATGTGGCCTAATTTTGGACCAAAATTTCAGTTTTAAAGAGGTTTTGCTAACCGAAGTAAGGCTGTATAGACTTTTTTATTCTCCATTATGTACTTATTCTTTTATTTATTTTTTGTAGACGTTTCTCTCTTTTTACTGTTTTATTATTGTATGCATAACTGTATAATGATTAATATTTGCATTTGAACAAATATGCATGTACAAGGTTTACACAATAATAATAAAACTTGAGTTATGTTATTGTTTACGACACTATTTAAAGTACTTTGTGCTAAAGAAATTGCAAGTGTGATATTGCTTTTAACAGTTCAATAAACGAGAGACTCATAAAGATAGTCTGAGTTAATTAAAGTGTTTTTAAAATGAAAGTTACAATGACTCATTAAGGCAATGGAGGGATTCAGATTAGCATGCTACTTTTACTACAGTATTTCTTCCATTTAAAATAGTCATTTCTGACTGAAATTAATATGCAATGACAGTCAATTGATATCTGAATGAACTAGCGTTTTGAATGAACGTATCAATGACTCACTCAACAAAAATCCTTTGCTGTGTTCTGAATGAATCAATGTTTTTGAATTCATCCAACGAATGAACCAATTAATGACTCGCTCATTAAGATAATCATTTATCGCAACCTGACCTGCAGAAAAAGACTCAATTATTTAATCACACTCATTTAATACGCTTTAGAACTTGAAAATACATCACGTTACAGAAGTGAAATTGGTCGCGAGTTTCACATTGAATTTAACGCCTACGCCGCCGCACCCATTAAAGCAGCAATCTGTTTAAGTGTAAAAGGCTGGCGGTTAATGGTACTGTGCCAACAAATGACAAAAAAACTGCTGTGTGCTTCTTTACTCCTTCCACTCAGAAGAGCAAATTTGCTGAGATTTGAATTAGCTACTGCTCTTTCCCGAGGCAATGCTGCCGTTGTTTAAATAATTAAAGATAATAACGTTAAGATTGTGACTCGGTTAGCACGCGCTGCTCATTGCATTGATGGCTTGATTTCGCCTTCAGCTCCACCTTATTCTGATTCTGTTAAAGACAAAATCCACTGATGTGGAACAAGCGTAAAGAAAATCCAAAGTCATTTTATTTGAGAGTGATAGTCGCTGGATCGCTAATGCATCTGTCTTTGAGGCTGTGGGCAGTGCCGCGCACGTGCGCGCGTGTAATTACATAAAATGCGTTCATTAAGAGTGCCACAGGAATTAAAAAACGAACAAAAGTAGCTTTCGACCATTAACCTCACGTGCGCGCTCACGACGGCACCTCGAGTCGGCGTATGTGGGTCATATTTGTGCAGCTACACCTCTGCCAGAGCAAACAGATGGAGGGAGAAGGACAGCCAGAGGTGGAGAGCGAAACACTTACAGACTGGAGTAACTTGTAGAAGAGAAGAGGGAGAGAAAGAGAGGAAAGGTTGCTACTGGTCAGCAGACAGATCTGTAATAATTAAATCTAATGGGAGAACTAATGAAGTTTCTCTCTCTCATCAGCTGTGAGATGATCCCGTGAGATAATCACGGGTGGAAATCTGTTCGTCTCACTTACAAATCCTCTGAGGCTGATGGGAAGTGACAAATTGAGAAACAAGATTTCTACACTTTATGTGAGTGGTGCATGTCTGTGTAAAGCTGTTCTGAGAGGTTATTAACGTGATGCTATGTGAAAGTCAAATGAGGCCACGCCCACACCTAGCTGGTTGCTAGGGTGTTGCTATACGCAGTGGGTGGGTGGTTGCTAGGGTATTCTGAATGGATGCTAAGGTGTTGCTAGAGGGTTCTTGGTTATGGGTTTTTGCTAAATTCTGAATATTCAATTAATGTATGAATTTGGATTGGTTCTAGCTTTTTTGGTTTAAAACAGAGTTGCAATGCATTGCATAAAAAATGTATTTCCTAAAACAGCGTATCCTTAATAGCGAAGTACAAAGCCATTACTGAAATGAACTGAAATGGTGATAATAAAACCACATCATAAAATTTTTTAAACATTACACTAGATATTTTATGATTTATTTTTTATTTTATTTGATCTTTACAAGTTTAACAGCTTGTGCTTCGGATACTCAACAACAAAACTGGAGAATCTCGGGAAGCCAAAAGTGAGTCGGACGACTCAGGAAGAAGTTACAACTTTTAGAATGCAACTGGTCATTTCTGAATGGTTAGTGGATACATTTATGTAGCAGTTGTGGAGATAAGTTGATTCAACTCCTTAACTTTAATGTTAATCTTTTGTGCAAATCCAGTGCAGAACTGACAGTAAAACCCTCCTCTCGTCTCCTTCACGCCAGCAGCGACGTGACTCAAAGATAAAGTGCGTTACAGTAAATTGTCAAATATTTTTAGAGTTTAACTGTCAATTATTAATTAGTATTTATATGAGATCTTAATGGTTCTAGTTTTAACTGTAATTAATAGGGTAAAAAAAAAATTTCCCCAAAAGGGCATTTATGGTCATGTGGAATGAATCGAGTGATTTTTAGTGCATTCTTATGGGGAAAATTGTTTTGGTGTACGAGAATTTTTAGTTATGAGCTCTTGGAACGAATTAAACACGTAAACCGAGGTATTACTTTATAACACTTTCCCGACTTTCTTCAGCACATTTCCTTCATAAATAAAAATCAATCGCTGTGCCCTCAGTGGCTCAGATGCCGAGAGTCTATGGAGATTCTTATGTTCGTTGGTACATCCAATAACAGAACATTTGTAATATTTTTTGGCCCAGAGTTTGTGTATCTCCAGCTGCTACAGCGAGGAAACACAAACGGCAGACTGCGGCTTACTAATAGGCACTAAATGCTAATAGTTCTGATCGTCACCAGTCACGGGCAGGCTTTCTCTTACGTAAGAGTAGGGGACATCTGGAACTGCTCATTTGAAGAGACCGTTTATGATTTATGGGGATTATAAAGAAAAAGGAATCTGTGCTGTAAACGATTTGTACCATTATAGACTGGTTGTTTACACACACTGTGAATTTTGTATAATAGATCCCCTTTAGTTTTTTTATTACCCATTTACTATGTCTGATTGCACAGAAAATTAACAGTGCAACCTTCTGCAACAAACAGCATAATTTAAGGTACTAATTATGACTGCACTCATCTTGCACCTACGGACTGAATTGTGATTTGAACAGATCCATTTCTGAAAGTGACGCTGCTGTAGCAAGAGCTAAATGAACGTATGCCTCTAAGTGTGTGTATGTGCAAACAGCTTATGTCCCACTCGCTAAATCTACAGTTTGGTGTGTGACCTTGAACAAAAGACACCCTCAGCATTCTCTCTTTATGCCAGCTTCTCCCGCTGGGTAACAAATGGGCCAATTCCCATAGGATTCAGCCGTCCGTCTCATGTCACCTAACGCCCGTCTCTACTTTGGCCCCCTGCCATCCGGCTCTTTTATTACCCCCACAGGGAAAAGAAAAGAGTCGCTGAGAGTCACTCTGCTTCTGGGCCAGTCAGGACGACAACCAGAGGCGATCCGACCACACTCCGAGACACCTGTCAGAAAGATCCGCTCACAATCCAATCCCGAGTGCAGCAGGATCCAGCGCTTTTAATGTTAGATATACTAGGACATTTCCCAAACGCTTCATCCATGATTCAGTACTGAGTTTCAGCTCAGCCATAGCAATTACAGTAATTAACTAAATACGTTCCTTTAGCTCAAGCAGTAGAGAGTGGTGCTTGCAACACCAAGGTCATGGGTTCGATTCTCAGGGAATACAAGAACTGATTCGAATGTTAATGTGTTTCTTGAATGCAATGCAAGTCGCTTTGTATAAAAGCATCTGGCAAATATGTAAACAGTGGAACAAGTTGCAAGCAACACCAAGAACAAGGGTTTGATACCCAGGGAATGCACAACTTGAACACTTTATTTGTTTAACAGTCCTAATAGTGAAGTACAAAGCAGTAGCTAAACTGAAACAAAGATCACAGAACCGTGATACAAACCACATCACATACAAATTTAACCACTGCACTCTGTTGCATTTCACCAGGTTTTTAAAATCTCCAGTTCATTGTTTTAATGTTACGCTCTGTTGTTAATCAGCTGTATTGATATATTCTGTATTTGATAAATGGTTGAGGTGATGGATGATTATTAGGGGGCCGGCCGGACGGCCTACATCCGTAAGTCTCTGGTTTATGAGAGGTCTTAGACGTGACACTTACGACTTGTTATATCACCATGAGGAATATTCCCTGCCCTACATTTCAATGCCGGCCGCACTACGAGGACAAGCAAGGACATATTTACAAATACACAAACGTACAGCCGTCCTATATATGCC
>JAWRVZ010000246.1:255000-297500 GCA_037043235.1 Rhodeus uyekii | reverse complement strand
AGACAAGTCATGTACAGCCAAAAAAAGAAGAAGAGAAAAGAAGAAAAGAAACAGATCTTGTGTTGTGTTTACAAAAATAAAGTGTGAGCAGTGCAGTCCAGTTCACCAACATTATGAGCCAGCTCTGATCATGAATCTGTCAAAAATCAGTTTAATTGAATTAGTCTTGGTTTAACTGAATCCGTCAGATTGGCTACTGAATTAACATGTGACATTTACTAATTAAATGTTTTAATGACAATGTGTTGTGTAGTTAAAGATACAAGCATAGACAAAATAAGTACATCAAAAATAATCTTTAGTATGGCAGTCTGTTTCTGCGTCATAATTGTGTCTTTTTATGAGACAATATGATGTTGTTTCTTATTTTTAAACATCTCACAATTTTATTTTGTAGAGAAAGGCTTCCATAGTTTAGGCAGGATTAATTATAGCGGGCTTCCCTAATGCAGAAACAGAGTTCTGTAGGAAACACTGAAATGAGGCATGTAGCACATAAAACTAATGTCCTGTGTTACTGTGGGCCATTCCAGACCACGGTCACATGACTGAAAGATGAAATGCATGGGCTGAGGTGTGTGTGTGTGTGTGTGTGTGAGTGTGTGTATGACCCGGCCAGGGTGTTTTATCTGTTGCCCTGGGTGATCTGTGACACATATGAGATGCTTTCAATTTTCTGCTTTGTGCCCCCCTGCTTTATGAGCCACTCTAGAGGAACAGAAAGACCCCCCCCCCCCCACACACACACACACACTAGGTTTTTTGTGTTTCATGTGGACATTCCACAGACATGATTTTTAAACTGGACAAACTGTATATTCTATCCCTTAATGCTTAACCCTACCTACGAACCAATTCCCCCCCCCCCCCCCCCCACACACACACACACACATTATCGTTAACCTGATGCAAAAAGTCTATGAGTCTATGTCCTCACTAATATTGTCAAACAAATGTGTGTGTGAGCGAAAGAGATCAGGTCTTCATTTTTTCGTTTATTTCCTCACATAAATGTCAAGAGGGGAGTAACAGGGCACAGCTGTTTTTTTTATTTTTGTATATCTTTCCTATCGTTCAACACCAGAGATTTATCTCCTTTTTCCTCTTATGTGTGTGTGTGTGTTTGTGTGTGTATTGTTTGCTGTGGCTGGATGTTGAGATCAGGTCTTCATAATCCCTGTGTTTATCTCCTCACATAAATGTCAGGAAAATAGCAACAATGTTCTCTCTGCTCTTGATGTGAGGAGGTTTGTGTAAATGACACACTACATATAAAGCAGCATCACAGGACTTGAGGAGCTCTCTTCAAATTGCCTCTTTTTCTCTTTGACCTACAAGCCACTTGGTCTGTCCTTGAACCATTACAACATACAATAGCATCACCCCATCCAGAGAAAAATTATTATTTCTCAGAGGTTACTTGTTTATGCTTCTGGGAATTGTGTTATGCTTCATTTAATTACAGACTTTGCAATGTATTGCACAGAATTTTGGTAAGCAGACAGTTGACATAAAAGAAAGCCATTTTATTTTATTTTAATTGAATTTAATAAAATAATGCATAATAAATAATTACCAAAATTCTTTAAAAATAATAATGAAAATAGTAAATAATGATCCTCAATAATTTTAGTAAATAGTAAATAATAATCCTCAATAATAATAATAAAAATAAAATATTTAAAAATATAAAATAATAATAATAATTTAATAATTTAATTTAATTTTTAAAATAATTTAATAATAATTTAAATATATAAAATAATAAAAATGTTGCACAGGGAGAAAAAGGGATTGAAATACAGAATATTAAAAAAACATAAAAATATTTGTTTTATTAGACTACATAAAATATTTTAACTTGATGAATAGTATAAATATTAATTAAAATAAAACAAAATCATATAAATAATGATAATTCATACACACACACACACACACACACACACACACACACACACTTTTATTATAAGATATCCTCAACCAAAGAGCCATAAATCCAGCCCCCGCTGACAGACAGAAAAAGGGAATGAAATCAAGACGGTGAGTGAAAGAGGGAGATATATAAAAAGTGAAGGAAATAAAAGAGAATCAGAGAGCCATAAATCCTGCAGATGAAATAATAACTTGCGCACAAAAAGCCAAAACCGCTCTCGGAGGAGAACGAGAACGAGGCCCTCGAGTCCAAGCTGCTCTCCAGTCATCCCTTCATTCTCGTTCAACCGTCCGCCCCTCCGTGGGGCTAAAAGAGATCTGTGGTATAAAGGCAGGGGCAGATCTCCAGGTGTTGGCTGACTTTGGGTGGTTTATTAGCCCCTGAGGCGGCACCGGGCCTGTCTTCCGAGAGATAAGCTTCCTATCCTTTTCATTGTGGCTCTCAGGGCGTCTCCCACCCCTGCTGAACCTAAACCAGCCTCTTCATGCAGGTCCATCATTATCTAACTTAATGGCCCCCTTATCGGTGCTTGATTAATCATGCCTGGCAGCGGGACGGCTCTAGAGGTCTAAAGGAGAGCAATGGAAGGGGCGGAGCTTGACGGCCCACGGGCAGGTGCTGAGAGCCGAGTGAAGATAAATGCGGTTGAGAGGGAAGGCCAGAGTGGTCAGTGGGATATGGAGACGCGATTGATGTCTGGACTGGGGAAGCACGAAGGGTTTAATGATGCTTGGAAGGGTCCAGGCTCCAGAGAACACTGGCAGTGCCGCACATGCTTGGCAAGCTCTGGGGCATAAACAGCTCTAGCGCGTTGGTCACTAAATCTAAGCAAGCAGCTGCATCGGTGGGCCAAGCAACACCTGTTTGGAGCCGCTCGGATCATTTGCTGTCCGAGCTGCATGTAAATTCAAGCAGCTGGAGTCAAACGGGCTTCTTTGTGATTCTGTCTCCAACAGCAAGCATCTGTGGAGAGCAAAGGTGCCGCGACCTCTCGGCCATTCCCTTGAAACCACGTTTACAAAGCGATCACGTTGTTATCACATTGTGGCAGATTCCATCGTTCCTGATCTGATGGTTCTTCCTCTAACCAAAACCTAGTTATATTGTCCTGCAATGTAATACTTTCAGGTTCAAATCCCCAACCCCCCAAAACTAGTCTACAGCCAGACTTTTGATTATCAGTATAAAGTCTAGTCCACAATACAGCTCATTCTGTCCAAGAATATCAAACTGGGTTCAAACATTTACATTTTATGCATTTATGAAGACACTTTTATCCAAAATGACTTGCATTGCATTTAAGGAACACATTGAATCAGTTCTTGCTTTCCCTGGGAATCAAACCCATGACCTTGGCGTTGTAAACACAGATGCTCTACTGATTGAGCTACAGGAAAGCTCATAATAAACTTACAACATTTTTTTCTGTTATTATATTCACTGTGTCATATTATGCGATTTTGACTCCTAAACATCCCAAACAGTCTTTCTGTTGGGACTTTGTAAAGTGCCGTCAGTTGTCGCTCACTATGGCTACGTTCAAACTGCAGAATCCCAAAATCTAAATTTACTTGCACATTTGTGACTCAGATATGTTTTTGTCACGACACTGTGAATGGCATAAACCACATGGAATCTGATCCTTTCAATTTTGATTCGTGCCACTTATGTGGTCATAAATCCAATTCAAGTTGGATGTTTTGCAATGCGACCTCCGTCTGAACAGTCATGCAACAATTCACGCGACTTTTACGTCACTCTAGAGCAGGGGTGCTCAATACGTCGATCGCGATCTACCAGTCGATCTCCAAGGTACTATTGGTAGATCGCATGACAAGGTGAGGTGACATTGTCATGAACTGACGCTATACAAATAAAGTTGAGTTGTTTTGAATAAAAACTAGACGTCAGCGTATCAGCCATCCCGTCACTTGATTGATACACAGGACAACCAGTCAGATGACATCAGATTTTTTTCCGTACAATTAAGTCACTTGTGCGTGCTCAAACAACGCCCCTGAGTGCTGCAAAGCTAACAAGCTAGTCGTTAGTTACGTCCTAATTTTTCGCTTTAGTTTTTTCCTCTTAAACGTTAGATAGGGAGCTGGACCAAGTAAGAAGAAAAAAACGTATCACTTTCATACGGAATGGGAGGAGGACTTTTTTTTCACGATGACATTTTCAAAGTGCGTTTGTCTCGTCTGCCAGTCTACCGTCACAATACCAAAGAAGGGAAATGTGGAGCGGCATTTTCGGACTCTTCATGGAAAATACGACACTGAATTCCCACCGAAAAGCGAGCTGAGAAAGACAAAGGTGAAGGAGCTAAAATCCTAGTTGATGGGATGTACAAAAAATTTACATAATTATTTTGTGCAACATTGTAAGAAAAGTTGTAAGAATCCTCAATATATTTCTCAATACCGGTAAATATAATGGGTAGATCATTTTGACTTGGTCATTTCAAAAGTAGCTCCCATGCTGAAAAAGTGTGAGCACCCCTGCTCTAGAGCAACATTCGTTAAGTCACTTTTTTTACATTCCCAAAGTTATCAAGACAGTGATGTGTCAGAGCTCATAAGCACATTACAGTAACAGCTCTATATACAAGCAAAACACAAGGGCTTATTTCATAAATGTTTAAAACTCTTCTCTCTTTTTTCACATCTTCATCTTTGTTTCTTATATTGTCTGTGAATAAATTCCTTGGCTTCCGCGACAAACCACACTGTAAATAAACGCGTAATTGGTTATTTTAATGTTTAATGTTACTTTACGTGTTTACTTCCATATGACAGCTTCTTTTTATCGTTCTTTTGCACATGTGGGACCATGATCTGTTCACACTGGAATCTGATATTAGCCACATTTACAACAACAATGTGAAAAGCTGCACACAAAACGAGTTTGAGTTAAGCAATAAATCGGAATTGAGAATTATAATTGTTCGCAGTGTGAACGTAACTGACACACTATACTAGATAAAACGATTGATTTTATGTCCTGACGCCCACTGTCGTTTACAAATCATCATGACACCGTACATCAAATGGATTGTGCCAAAACTGGGCTGATATTGTGTAATCCTAACCAGGCATTAGACAGGAATTGGTCATTTTAGCTTTCCTGTAGCTCAACCAGTAAAGCATTGGTGTTTTCAACATCAAGGTCATGGGTTCGATCCCAGGTAAAGCAAGAACTGATTCAATGTCTTTCTTAAACGCAATGTAAGAAGCTTAGGATAAAAGTGTCTGCTAAATGCATGAATGTAATTTTAAGCTGACTGCAAAAATATTGACTTTTTTATTTAAGTGTATATTCTTTCTCCCCACTAATAGAGTGAAGTAATATGCATGTAAAATGCATTTTTTTTAACTGTGCAGCTGGTCTAAATGACATTTGCTCCCTTGCATTACGTTTAGGTGTGATGGATATCTTGTTCACTTGTTTGAAACGCTTGGATACAGATCCAGTGTCTAATCTCACTGTATATTATGCTGCTACCTTATAAACACGAGTTTGCTTCCACTTAAACTTATAAAAACCCTGCTCTGAGTCCTGGAAATTGCATAGTAACCAGCCAATAAAACTGAAACTGCTACTTCAAACCAGCTCTGACCATTTTTGTGCGCCATATGCATCAGACGGTAAAAGTCTGTGGGCGTAACGTCTGGGATCGAGACAACTATTTCTCTCTCTTACTGTTGCTTTCATGCATATTTTTTTGTATGGATTGCATGGCTGAGCGTATCTACGAGTCCAGTCCTTTTTCTTTGACACATGCTGTTCTGCAAGAACTTTGATCTTCTTTAACAGATTCACCAGATGCTTCAGACCAAAACATGCTCATTCCCCCCGTAACAGTTGCCTTTCATTTGCTCTGCATCCAGAGACACCGACTGCATTAATTCCCAGCGTTTCCTTTTCAAAGTAAGTGTATTTAGAGGAGGGTGACTGACACGGTGTGTTTGCCAGTATGCGAGTGTGTGTGTGTGTAGGTTATGAACAAGGTGATGTTTTTGCTTTCTGCGACCTCTTCTAATTAGAGTGATTATGCGCTTTACTGGGCCGGTGCACACTGCCTGCCTGCTAGAGGTCAGGAGAAGAGATATTTACTTAGAAAATGGCAGCACTATAAACAAACTCAGGCTCCATATTTACCGTTTAACCTCTATAAACCTCGGCACCCACTGACAGACTCTCAGATATGATCAGTGTGTTTCGGACTTATTTATGTACGTGTACGTGTGCTAAGGTTCATCTATGTATGAAATTGTCTCGAGGGGCTATATAGTATATTGTTACGTGCTAGGGTGTAATTGTTTTTTTTGTAATATATGTGCAATGTTTTGGTGTTTTTTTCTGTCTTTCTCTCCTCAATGCAAAGCTTAATGGAGACCGGCTGACACTAGTTACCATCAGCTACTGGTTTCCACTGATTGGCTTCTTGGCAGGAGAGCTTGTGGAGAGGAAACTCAGTTTGAAAAGGCCTTTTTGTGTTCGGGCTGCTGAGACTTCATATCTCTTCATTGGTTGTTGCACAATTTATTGTAACTTAAGCAGACTTGGCTAACTGTTGCTAATCAATTTCCTTCAAATTCTTAAAAGAGCTCTTAGTTTAAACAGATTTACTTTGGAAGCAGTAGGGAGGTGGATGCCATTTTTGTTTATGTTCTTCTGTTTTTGGCTAGAGACGGAGTAAGGTAAGAACTTTTTCATTTTGAAAGGTTAGAAAGTGTAAAGGTGATTCACAAGCTTCTTCCTCCAGGCGGTCATGATGACTTTAGTCTGGATCTAGTCACCTAATTTAATTAGGTGTAAATGAAAACGAGGTTGTAGGGGTAGATGTTATACTGTGAAAAGAACATGAGATCTTGAAAACAACATACAGTAATACCTCGGTTTACGAGTGACTTAGTATACGAGCAAATCTGTGTACGAGCATGGGAAGTCAAATCGGTGTACGAGCATTGTATCGGTGTGCGAGAAAAATATTCCCTCACCCACACGCATTTTTGTGTGGAAAAGATCTAAGGCTCAGCATCATTTTTCACGCGCATTTTTCGAGCGTGTTACCAACACGACACATTGCATACTAATGAGGCTTACGTGTTTTCTCAATACAACCCAACACACCCAAGGGGTGATGACGTTCTTAAAGGGCCATACACTTTTAGAGAACAACATACTTATAACACAGTTATAACTCTGTACAGATCATTTGACACAATGATCTACATAAGTGATTTACAGCGGGTTTACCTCGTGTTGTGGCATTAACTGTAATCGCTATTCTTCACGTTGTAGTATCGTTACAAATGTTGAAGGAACTAGTTAATCTGATGTGTTCAATAAGCGTTAAGTTAACAGTCTTGTCACTTTAATAAGGCGGGGTTTCAGGGGGGCTAGAGAGAAAATTCAGTTGTGAGGGATGAGAGCAGTGTTGCCAGATTGGGCAGGTTTCCGCCCAATTGGGATCCTTTTGGTCACGTCCGACCGGGAAAAAATGCATTGGGCTGGTTGATCAAATTTGGGCTGGTTTTTGATACAACTGGTGGGTTTTTATTTTTTGACTAGAAATGTTATTTCTCTCGTCTCCATCACGGCAGCAGAGACAGGTAAAGTGTACAGAAAATTGTCAAGTATTTTTAGAGCTTAATTGTCAATTATTAATTAGTATTTATAAGAGATCTTAATGGTTATAATTTTAATTGTAATTAATAGATTAAAACCCCAAAAATATTTAAAATGGGCATTTATGGTCGTGTGGAACGAATCAAGCTCTTGAAACGAATTAAACTCCTAAACCGAGGTATTACTGTATTGAAAACCCCTGTTTTCATTCACATCATATATATAGTTTCTAAATAACCAAATCTAGTGTACTAACCTTTCTAAATTATAGTGTGAGTGTATGTTAAACTAAAATAGTTTCCCTATAACGGATCAAGTGTTTTTGTAAGCGATCAATTACATAAGCATTTGCGAGAGAGAGATAGATAGATAGAGAGAGAGAGAGAGAGAGAGAGAGAAATAGAAGTACTGCAGGATCATTTGAGTGATAATATTGTCTGAAAAACTACCAAAGCTTTCCAGAAAAACTAACATAGTGCTTCAGGGAGGCTAAATATATTCTCTTTCACTCTGTGCGTCTCTCTCACTCTCTCTCTCTCTCTCTCTCTCTCTTTCTCTCTCTCGCTCACACACACACACACACACACACACACACACACACACACACACACACACACACACACACACACACACACACACACACACACACACACACACACACACACACACACACACACACACACACACACACACACACACACACACACACACACACACACATGATGTGTCACAAATAATTAGTGGTGTTTGTTAAGACAAGCATCTCTATTAGCACTGCTCATACTTGGGGATAGTGATTTGAACCAACTCCAAACCCTAAGTATTAAACTTCAGTGACTGCCCAGAATGCCCTAGCGATCTTGTGCAATCGAGTTTTAAGTGTAAATAAATATTGATTGAATTTGAGTATGTTTTGCGTACAAATTATTTCATCAGACACTCGTCGTTGGCCATTAACAACCACTAGTGTTCGGGTTTTCGTTGCTGCACGATCACACCAAATGCTCATGTACCCCCATTACAGACTTTGGCCTAAATCCTTTGTGAACCTCTAATGCCACTTCAAAGAGGAGTGCGGGTGAGAACAGCGCCTGCCACGCGATACTGATGGGAAGATGAAGGATGAGAGAGGAACCGTGAAGAGAGGCGGTCCTTGATTGATCTGCTCCTCTTCTTCTCTATTTCTGTCTGTTCCCAAACACTCCTCAGCCGGTCCCAGAGAGAGAAGGAAAAGAACGTGGCACATGCTGTACCCAGCATCCCTTACAATATTAATGACACTATCCTGATGTGAACTCCACCTCTTAAAAGAAAAGATGATGGAAGGTCACGACATCCCCACTCTGCACTGATGTTTGTCTGAGTGGATCTGACATGCTCACACGGCACATTGAACTCAAGTGGCTTCAGCTGCTGCATTGGAAAAGGGGGCAAGAACCTCCAAAATGATGACATTGGAACTTTTCAGACCTGATATGTGGAATAGAAGCTTTCCTCTGTATGTCAGACATAGAACTCATTCTGACCAATAACCACTCACTTATGGTTTCCAAAAATTTCCAAAAAACATAACTGGAAAGACAATTTGCACTATGTTCAAATATCATAAAAATAAAATAAATCAAGCTTTAAATTCACAGTCTGAAAACTTTAATGTATATTTGGTATTGAGCCAATAATATTATAATGTTGGAAATCAACACAAACAGAATTAGATTGTTGACTACGCCTTATGATACAGTAGTACCTCAAGATACGAAAGGCTCAACTTACGAAAAATCCAAGTTACGAAAGCAAAGACGAAAATTTTTACTGCTCTACATACGAAAAGTTTTCAAGATACGAAAGGTTTCTGAAAGTCCGAGATTCGCCCCATAACAATTTTGAAACTCGCGCCGCACGCCGCCATCTTAGTTATAGTAGACTCGCCACCATCCTCCTGCTCTCCCATTGGTTCCTGATGCTAGCCAAGCCATGAGATCCTTCTCTCTAATTGGACAGCATCCCTCCCATCATGCATCTTCTATACGTACGTGCTGGCGTGCTTTAGCTCAGCCACTTTGCACCCGAAACTTTACCGTACGCAATCGGCATTAGTTCGCTTCAACGATTTCGTTTAGTAATGTAAATTCGTTAGTGATTTCGTTGCAGTAAATATTAAATATATCGTGTTGTGCGAAGACTGTATTATTATTACTGTATTATGTTTTTGGAGGGCTTGGAACGGATTAGCCATTTTACATGTAAAATGTGTTCCAAGATACGAAAAACTCATAATATACGAAGGCCGCCTCGGAACGGATTAATTTCGTATTTCGAGGTACCACTGTATTTGCATATATCATGTGACAGAAAATTTCTTGAATCGCTAATTAATATATCAGTGAAGTCTGTCAAGTACAGGAGCGTAATGAAGATCCTCGAACGCTGATCAAACACAGAGATTGTGTGTATCCAAGAGCAGGGAGAAACACGCCATTATTGTTATGTGTTGGGATTCCCTGTTCTTTTTTAACTAGCTTGGGATCTTTCAACAAACACACTCTCATTTCACATTTAGCGCTTATGACCTTCCATCAGCTTTCCTGTATCGCAATCAGTAGAGCATTGGTGCTTACAACACCAAGGTCATGGGTTCGATCCCAGGGAAAGCAAGAACTGATTCATTGTGTTCCTTGAATGCAATGTAAGTCGCTTTGGATAAAAGCGTTTGCCAAATGCATACATGTAAATGTAACTGAAGACATGTAAGCTGCTGCTGCCAACGTTTGGCATGCTCTTATAGCTTCCTGCTTCACGATGCCATCCCTTTCGTCTCTGATGTACATTCACATTATTGATTCGATTTCACACGTGCTTCACGACACATTCACGCATAGCTTTCCCATAGCGTTTTTGACACAGCGCGAGTTCCCTTGAAAGGGAACTAAAATAATGCACACAATTATGAATACAATACAGTAATCATAATCAAATTCTGTAACCAATGCATTAAATTGTTATTATCAGACTAATACATCACAGTGAATGCATGCCCTAAGTCCTAAGTTAGAGTATATTCATAAAAGAAGGGTTCAAAAACAGCTAGTAAGAACACAGCGGCTTATGCTTTCAGAACTATATTCAACTTGACACATCACTGTAAAAACAGATGCAGCTAAACGAAACATCCATTTGATGCATACACAAATGATTACAAGACCGTGCAGAGGTCAACTAGTTCTCCCTTCAAGCGATGGCCTTCTTTTTTCTTATTCCAAGCTGTTGCAATGCAGGGTTAACTAGAACTCTCTCTTTCATCACCTGCACAGACAGCGCTCACCTGCGCATCTCATTCCTCAAACACGTCACTTTTCACACATCTTTTATTATCGCATCACTCTCGGGGGAATTTCTCTCGCAACGGTTTTCGCTTCCATTTCCCACCTCAAGTTAATTTAATCTGTTGCCTGAAACACAAGGTCTGTTTTCTGTGGAGCTCTGGGAAAATGCGCTGGTGGGTGTCAGACACTTATAGAGGAAAAGCCAGCTGAATCAACCGACTATCTGTGTGACGCAGCCTGCGAGACGTTCTGTGAACCGCGTCTTTAAATATAGCGTGACCCGGGGAACTAGAATGATGGGTAATTACCAACACATCAAATAAACAACGAGACTAGAGAGTTTGAGTCATTCAGTCAAAGTTCCGTTCCAACTGCATATGACGCAGTTGGCAAATATAACCGAAAGAGAAACGCACATCTCAAATGCATTTTTGGGAAACACCGTCTTCACACCCGTGAGATGAAAATGTTCCCATCTCTCACGCCCCCATCTCTATTTTCTGAAGGAAAGAACAGGAAGAAAGCAGAGGGCACTGTCGTCAGGGGACGCGTCTTTGATGTGTGGCTGGATCTATCCAGAATCTTGCAGAATCACAGTGCGTTTTATCTGGAGTCTGAATCACCTTCCTCAATAACTTAAAGTGTTCATTATGCTACCAAGCTTCAAATCATTTTCTGGCACATTATGGAGCTACAGGTACATACACATGGACCATCTGTTGAAAATGAGGATGGAAGGCTGTTCAATGGGTACATATTTCCAAAATAAATTCCTCGCACTCCTGTTTTATTTGTGTCAAATGAAAGAAAAGAAAATAATGTTAATAATTAAGAAATGCTTCTCTTATTGATAAAGGATATTAAATGGAGAACAAATGAAGACTTTTCTCCTGCCTCTTCAAATGAAATTGAATCAACCCTGACCAAGGTCCATAGGGAAGAACAATCAACAAATGTTGATTAAATGAAGAGCAAATGAAGAATTTTCCTCCTGAGAAAAAACGCCCCAATAATTCCACACGTCCTTTGTTTCAGAAGAAGTCTTAACAAAGCCTCAAAATCACTCATTGTATACCTCTATATTCTTATGACACATTTCGTATTTCAATCATGAACTGCTTTCATTGTTTTTTTCTCTAGGTAATTTAGGAGACACCTCTGAAACATTGAGGTTAATACTTGAATGACAGGAAAATACAACTTAACCAAGAACTATATTATGATCTGATCTCAACGTCGCTGTCACAGTCCCTGTCCTGCTGTAATCATGAGGTCCTGATTGGATCCCGTCCGATTAGAAACAAAACCACACAGCCTGTTAAACGTTCATGGCGTCAGGCCAGAGCTGAGCGGCCCCATTCCCTCTTCGACAGGCCCCAGCCGGCACAGAGATGACAGCCGCCCAGTCAGGCCGACCGGACAACATGTGTCTTCATTAATTTAATTAGACTGCAGCGGCCGTCTGCTACCACGACGTGCCGTCCTACTCCCTCTCAGTCCATCTCGCGGTCTGTCTTACTGCCAAACGATTGAGCATTAAGCATTTAACAAATTCATCCATCGCCCTTTAATAAAACATTTGAAGTTTTCATAAGTTATCATTATCATAAGATTCTGGTCCCCATTGACTTCCATAGTATTTTTTTCCTACTATGGAAGTCAGTGGGCACCACTGTAAAAAAAACTTGCTGCAGAACAATCAGTCATTTCAACTTAAATTACAAAAAATTTAAATTGAATCCTGCATAACTTTGTTTGGTCGACAGAGCTCTGACACTGCTCCCTTGACGTGTTGTTCGTCGCGGCTTCGTGTCGCGTGCTCTCTTGTCTGTGTGCCTTCATGTCGTTCATGTCACACGCAGTTGGTGTGTTTACTAACTGCGCGCTGTCTTGTCAAGTTCATGTGAACACACGGTGAAGCCGTCTGCATTTCCTGTCGTCTGTTTGTGTCTTGTTATTGTGTAACCCCACCCATCTTGTGCCCTTGTTTCCCTTAATTGTTCTCATCTGTTCTGCTCGTTACCTTCCTCATGTGTTCCCTATTTAATCCCTGTGTGTTTGCTGTTCTGTGTCACGTCATTTTCATTCTATGTTAGTTCTCTGTTGTTCCCTGTCATTGTTTTTTTTTGTGTCTAGTTTTTTGTTTAGTATGGTTTTCCCCCTCAGGGTAGTTTTGGTTTATGTTTTGTTCTAAATTTCACCCTGTATCATTGAGTCCTCGCTACTTGTTCCCTGACAAACTTAAAAAAGAACAAGGCTATGACTAAATCTGGAAACAAAGCCAAATAACAAGAAAAATGAGAATTAGTCCATATCTGTAATTTATAGTGAAACATCTAGCATTAATTAGATCTCAAACGGAAGTAATTAATCCACTATCTGAGATAAATCATTAACCAATGTGGTTGAACGACACAGTACAGTTTCAGGAAACAATCGTGATTGGTTAGTTGATTTCATCAATGATGCATCGTACTAGTTAATTAGCGCGTTACGTCGTTGTTCGGGAAACACACACCTGATCGGTCAGATAAGATTGGATCTGCAGACTTCACAACTGCACTGATGCTTGGGGAAAATCTGCAGGTTTAAATATGGTGAAATGTGTCAAGTGAAACTCACAGCACCCTACTCTTACTGGTAGGTGAAAACATTAATCAGATCCATTTAACAAACAAACATGCAGGAGAAAGTGAAGAACACCGATTCTGTGTGGGACCGCTGATGGGTGTCAGTGACTAATTACACAGGACGTCTTTAGGTTCTGCTTATCCCTAATTTACACACGACCATAATTACAGAGAACACGGCATACACACTCTCATCTCTCGCACACAAACACACGAGGTGATGTGTGTGTCCCAGCGCTCTCAAAGGGATTAGCACTAAGCGTCCGCTCTTTCCATCGGTCGTGCCCGTGAGCTGCAGGCTTGTTCTACGACCTGTTAGAGGGCCACAAAATCCCAGACATCACGTAAACTTATCAGAAAATAAGATCTGCACACTACCCTGCAGCCTTACACAGATCCGCAAAGCTGGGAAAACTTTTTAAAGGGCGTCACACAAACACACACACAAACACAACCTCCAGCCACCTTCAGGGAACAATTCGTCTGAAAATCTAAAAAGACCTTCACTGTGAGTTCCTTCCATCAGTCTTTCTGTAGGATCAAGGGCTCGGGGAGGAAGCAGGACAGCTGTGGAAGCATTGTTGAATATAGCGAGGTCAATCAGTCTTGCCGGTGCAAAAGTTTTAGTGGAGTTTGCTAAGGTAAGCATCATGGTTAACATTGTAGGAGCCTGTGATAGGCTCTTTCCCCCAAACTCCGTGATTCCATTTGACTGTTTTACTGAAATTTTAACTCTGTCCCCGCCATTGACGGAATATTCTGTCTTTCCGTGTTTGCACTGTTATACGGCAGCAGGCGCTGTTAGCCATCTTGTGAAAGAGTACCGAAATTCCTCATCGAAACACAGATGAAGACGATGCACAAACAAGCAATCGCATATGTAAAATAATGCGATCACCAACATTAAACAGCATATAAATGTAAAGCTGCGTAATGTTACAGAGTATCAGGAAAAGAGTTAATAACTATAAAGGATCAATTGAATCTACAAAACTTTTATAACGTAATAATTTATAAAAAAATATGAATAATAGTAGTGCCCTATGAAGTTCCTATGTTTTCATGCTAATTTATTATAAAAAAAGATTAAACAATCTTTTATTTTTTCATAATGTTATCAAATTCAATTTCAAAATTCAATTCCTTTTATTTAATTATGCTAAAGGAGTGCTGTGAAAGAAATTGGACTTACAATTGCGTAATATTCCTTAAACAATAAGGCTTTATCAAACTTTTTTATTATTACTTTACATTCTGCTGTACAGATTTTTTCACGATTTATTTTGACAGGTTGTCATGAAGACCTTTGAGTTGGATTGTCAAGATTTGCTTCTGAGAGAGGCGAAGAGGCTCCCACTCCACTCGTGCTCTCATTGGTCGATCTCGCGCCGGGAACCAATCACGTGTCTTGTCTGAGTGCCGTGGGCGTGTACAAAGCCTCTGAGAGAGTTTCTCTCTTTGTCTGGCATCCTGGGAAACCTGTTCTCTCGCATCTCGATGAAGCAACGCTGTTTTTACGGCTGCCGATATGGAGGTATTTTTGAATTTTTATTTTTGAATTTTTGAAAAATCCACGATGCATTGAGGCCGCGAAACTTGAACCGCAAAGTGGCAAGGGATTACTGTATATAGGGATAGTTCACACAAAAAGAAAATACTGTTAATAATTACTCTAATGTCGTTCCAAACCTGTATTTCAAGCTGTCAGATTTCATTGACAGCTACGCTTTGATGCTTTAAAAAGTTCATAAAGTGATGGTAAAAAATAATCTATATGGAATGAATCGATTTAGTCCAAAGTTTCTGCAGAGACGCGATCATATTATATAATAAACAGATTGAATTTAGGTTTTTATTCATATTTAAACATTGATCAGCGAACATAAACAGAAGCTCAACCGAAAATACTTGCTAGTTCATTGGTTACTGTGGAATATCAAATGTGCGGGAGCTTCCAGTTACCACACCTGACGTGTGAGTTGGTGAATGTTTATATGCGAGTAGAAAACTAAATTCAGCCGTTCAGTTCATGTGGATCAGTTTTACCATCTCTTAATGAATTTTTTGAAGAATTCAAGTGGTAGTTGTCAATGGAGGAACAGAAATCTCTCAGATTTCATCAGAAATATCGTAATTTGTGTTCTGAAAATGAACGAAAGTCTTAGAGGTTTGGAACGACGTGAGGGTGAGAATTTTCACTTTTTGGTGAACTATCCACTTAGGGTTACAGAGTGGAACAAACCATTTACTCCATGCATTAAATAAACTCACATTGCCAACTCGAGTGACACAGCTCACATGTGCTAACCTTTATTATCATTTTAAAGAGCAGTATAGATGTTTAAACATGAATTACATGGTTAAATGGCAGTTAAAAGCAAGCAAAATATGGGCATCTAGAAATGTCCAAGAGTTTTTACGGCTGCCATCCGTTTATCTGTGACGGGAGAAGAAAGGTCACACAGTGGGCAGCAATTAGCTAGTCTACAGCACGCCTGCATCTGAGTGTGTGTTTGTATCTGAAGGCCAGAACATCCGTTGGCTGTAATTAGTTAGTCATTTTTTCTCTTCTCCTGAGAGTTTTTCTCCTTGAGAGTTTCTCGAGAGCTCCTGTCAGTCTGTCTGGCCTGTCTCTATGACGGACTCTTCTCCCACCTGTCTTTCTGTCAGCGGTGAGTGAGTGAACACGCCGGTGATGAGCTCCCTCCGTCAGGAAGAGTGATGGGCAAAAATACATTGCAGAATAAGTTTAGCGACCTTCATGAATATTCACAGAGAATGTACGTTGAATATCATTGAATAAAACATTTATATTCAAGCAAAGTTTCCCTGAAGGCCACTTACAGCAGTAGTAATTGAGTTTATCGTGACTATTGTTTGACCCTGGAACCAAACAGTTTAGCACACTTGGAAATTTAGAGTATTTATCTTCACTACTGTTTAAATGTTTGGGGTCAGTATGATTTAAAAAAAAAAGAAATTAACTCTTTTATTCACCAAGGATGCATTAAATTCATCAACTGACTGTAGACATTTATTTTTTCCTTTGTTTCTATTCAAGAATCCTGAAAAAAAAAAATCTATTTATTTCAAATATTTCTTTCACAATATAACAGGTTTTCTTGATGAGAATACGAGAAAACTTTCGAAAATGTAAATTGTGCAGCCCTCAAACTTTTGAACAGATGTGCAAATTATGATATTTGATCTACGATATGACCCCTTTAAGGCTTAAAGAAATAAATAAATAAAAATGGAAATTAGGGTATTAACTCAACCTCACGTCACATTCAGTTCAAATATGATCGTCAAGACATGTGGGAGATATTTTTGATATCAAACTTGAGCACAAATGACTCATAACGCGATCAAATGAATTTAGAAGATGTTGCATGAACTACTTTCACTGTGCTTCATTTTTTTGGTCATTTCTGGAGTTGCAGTCCATATTCCCATTGAATATTCTGCACTCTTTCTTCCTTTTTTGTTCTGTCACACAGGTTTAAGACTTGACCGTAGGTAAATGATGAATTACTCCTTTAAATAAGCTAGCGCAAGTATCTTCATTTCACAGAGCAGCAGACAGACTAATACAACACGGACGATACGGTTTTGTAGGACTCGTCTGATAGTATGCTACAATAATCCATCTACGATGACCACAGCCTGGCGTCCATAAGGACAGTGTATCCCATGAGCCCTCACTGCAGGTCCCAGCGCAGAGACGCATACACATCATGAGAGCAAAATGGGACAACAGAACTAAACTCCTGTACGCTGCCTTTCTGGGCCAGACGGCTAAGATTCAATTACTGCCAAGCCAATTGGATGGGTTTCAAGCGAGCGAGAGACAGAAGAGGGAGGGAGAGGAAGAAAAACTACACGCATTACATATTCCACCCTTTATGAGCTTTCCAAATGCCTTTTCAACTGCCATTTCTTCCGAAGGCGATAAAAAGCACTTTAGATCTGAATGCAAAACTTGTGTGTTCGCTAAAACGGTGCCGACGCAAAACAAATGCCAACGTCAGAGCTAAAATAGACTGTGACAAGTGCATTAGCATAAAAAGGGACGCCGTAACATGACACGGTAAATGAATCGCACTGGAAATACAAACAGCGAGACACTCGCTCTTGTTTGGCGACCGGAGATACATCAAGTGCAGTTTCAATCGAAGCATGTTCAAAACGAGATTGAATTTCTACGGTGGGCGGGTGTGATGTTAGCAGAGCGAGAGAGAGAGAGAAAAACACGAGAGAACGAGTGCGAAAATGGAGAGAAGAGGGAAACAGGTATCGTCTTTCTGAAAGGTCAGGCACTGTCTCTTTCCTAACACAAATGTGCTGGCCTTTTTAAAATTTCCTCAGACGCAGCTGAAGCTCGCAGTCGGCCGGCCAGTGGCAGGAAGTTGTGGCCAAACCTGCAGGACAACTGAATTCTGGGTAAATGCACATTTTGGATAATGGTCTCATCCATGAAACCCAAACTAGTACAGTAGAACCCCGAGTTACGAAATTAATCCGTTCCGATGCTGACCAATAGGAGAGCAGGATTGTAAAAAGTGTTCCCATTCTTACATGGACTATTCCAGCCATCCCTGTCATTCAGTGTGAAATGGACTATTCCAAAACTTTCCATCTGAGAGAGCTGACGGATGATTAAGGTAAAAGAGATCAGCTGAAGATTGTATATATAGTTTATTGAGTGAAATCCAGGGAATTAGTGCCAATCGTTGAAGTTTTATCGATCATGCGTAACCACACATCTATGCACCTTTAATAAATACCAGTTTTGGATTATTCCCTGATTGAGACATCATTGTTCTGACCGGACAAACTGTAGCCTTCATCCAACCCGAATCAAAATCGTTTTTCGCATCTCGATCATTTTTTCGTTACTCGGGTGAAAAAAACCCCGAAATCTTTTATCGTATGTTGAATTTTTCGTACGTAGAGCGTTTCGTAAGTCGGGGTTCTACTGTATTCATCACTTTATCATGAATGTCCCTTTCCACGAAGGCGTGTCCAAGCATTCCCTTTGGAAGTGCTATTGTAACCATCATTAATGTCAATTAAAAATAAACACACGGTGTAATTGACGTTCTGATAGCAGATAAGATCCAACAGTAGCTTTATCCTCGTTTTGGTGCAATAATCACAGTCAACTAATCAAGAGCAAAATAAATAAAAATAAGTGTGTGTGTGTGTGTTATACAATACGAATGTTGTGTTTTTGTCCAGTTTTAAAGGCTACATTTTGATTTCTGAAATCCCCCCTTTTGTAGGGATCAGAATAATTCTGTTTTTTGTTTGGTTTTTGGATCAAAGTTTTGAACAACACAAACTGAGGATTTGAGCCAGAACTAATCTGATTTCAGAATCCTTTTTTTTCTTTTGAACAACCCGTCTTCAACTTTTGAACAACTGAGGCCTGAAGATAGTGAGGAGAGATGACGGACAGGACGATGTCGGAGGATTTGATGCACAACGTTGACAAATATCTTATCTTGTAAAATGTGCGCTCAGTACCGCCGTTATCTATATACAGAGTACACACGATCGTGAACTGGAAAGGGAAAGTAAAGAGCGAGCAAGCGTTCAAAAGCAATCTCAAAAGCGGCTCCCTGACGCCTGCAAATCATATGCAATATCATTACCCAACTATATAATTGCGAGAGAATGCAACAGCATTGAAATATATATTTTTTCCATCACCATGTCCCTTTAGGACGTTTCATTTCTGAACACACTGTACTTTTCGGCACCGTGCAACAAAACAAACGCAATTTCCTCAGCTTGCATTTAATGATGCTTTCATTTGGGCTTGCTAGATAATCCCAACACGGCCAAACTGCACCTCAAATAAACATAAACGTTTGCCCGAAACTGCTCAAAATCCTCACCTTTGCGTTCCACATGACAGCTCTCTGCCAGACATGCTGGCTGAGGCAGTTTTTCCCTATTCGTCTCAGCTTGGGAATCAATTCAGCAGGGAGGATTTCCTCTCATTACCCCCGCAGGGCTCTGGGAGCGCAGACGCCCTCCGCAAAAACCTGGTCACGGCGGAACCGAGACGGTTAGCGAGGAGGATGAACCTCGGTAGACCCGCTGATGTGTGTGAATGTGCGGATGAACATTACATGTTAAAAGTGGAGCGCTATATTTACAGCTGTGTGGAATCATGATGCAAAAACCGCCGGAGGGAATTCAAGCCTGTGCGTCTCTTTCACCAGCAGATGCTGCTGTGCCACAACCAGACAGCACCGATCCTCCAGACGCCGACAGCCCGTGTGTGTGTCCGTCGCATCCTGCGTGTATCAACGGGATGTAACGAGCAGCTGGGGAGATGTGGGCTCTCTCAGATTACGCCTCACTCTATAATTCTGTCGGATGTTGCAAACGAATCAGCAGCGGTTAATAGGAGTAACGACCTTGACAGTGAATTCCTGCGTCCTTCGCCGCCTATATGTGTGCCGTCCTATTAGTTTGGCCATAAAGCACGTGTTTCATGTAAATCTACCGAAGCGCAAGTCATGAATAAAGGAAAGCTCACTCGCTTATACAGCAGATGCTTCTAAGAATGAATATGTTTGTGCGAATGCAGGTACTGCTTTTCAGTTGAATGAAACTTCTTGCCATGTTGATGTGATGCACAATGTGTGTCGAGGCTGCTGTGTAGGAGGCGTTCGTGTTGTTTGCTCTGTAAATGTGAAGAACACAAGGACGAGGCTCAAGGTGTCACTCCATCTGGACTGTTAAGAGTCTCGAGAATGCACCAGTATCTCTGTATATCTTCCTCGTATTTTATTAGCAACACTGTTTAAAAGTTACTTTTTGGGAAGGATGCTTTTAGTCAAGTCACCTTTATTTATACAGCGCTTTTAACAATAGAGATTCTACGTTTTTAGCTGTTCAGCAGCTCTAGAAGAAAATAGTGCCATTGTAAAGCGTAAGAAAGCTCAGTGTTGATTCATCTCCTTTGTACAAATCATTAGTTATTAATTTAGTTCATTTATCTATACAGCAGCTCTGGAGAAAACATGATGTCGTCTTCCAGCTCAGTTCAGTTCTCATGCAATTTCGTCAGAGCGAGTCAATCAATAATAGTGTTGAATATTAAGTGTCCCCAACTAAACAAGCCAGAGGCGACATTTCATTCAAGGCTGCGAGGATGACAGTAAAGACATTTATGATGTTATAAAAGATTTCAACATCAAATAAATGCTATTCCTTTGAACCTTTTCTATTCATCAAAGAATCCTGGAAATAAAATGGATCATGGTTTACATGAAAACAGTAAGCAGCACAACTGTTTTCAACATTAATAATAAAATGTATGTTTCTTAAAGCAGCAAATCAGAATATTAGAATGATTTAATCTATAACAGGCAATAATGTTTAAAATAAAAAAAATCACAATATTACTATTTTTACTGCATTTTGATCAAAGAAATGCAGCCTAGATGAGTATAAAATGAGTATGACAAAAATGTGATAAAAAATTGCACATAATTACTTTCTTAAAACTGATTCTAAATGTGAGTTATTTTTTTATCACCCAGAAATATCAGTTTATGATCCAGTGCTCACTATTAACTAAATATTAACTGTGACTTTTGCCTCAATAAACGCCTAATTATTGCTTATTAATAGTTAGTAAGGTAGTTGTTAAATTTAGGTATTGGGTGGATTAAGGGAAGCAGAATATAATATCATGCAGATTAAGGCATTAATATGTGCTTTATAAGCACTAATAAACAGCCAATATTCAAATAATATGCAATATGCGAATAAACAACTTGTTAGTAGTAAGAATTGGACCCTAAACTAAAGTGTTACTGAAATATGATATATAATTTAAAATAATACATGTTATTTACACTAAGTAAACAGTATTTTCTTTGCAATAAGCTGTATAAATAGTAGTTAGATGCTATTTATCCTTATAAATCATGGCAGATACTATTTGCACCTCAGTGTTGTTGTACATTAAACAGTTTGGAGTAATAAAGGAGTGTAAATGATTATATTTATTGAAATTATTAAAGGCCGACAATAAAGACAATCAACACTTTATTATGAAACACATGTTAGAGACTTTATTTCCAATTTTTGAATCCTTTCTTCAGGTTTATTGAAAATGAATGCCTTTCTGTTCTGATATGTGTTTGGCAGAAAGGAGAGTTTGGGAAAAGGCAGATCTGAACTCGGGTCGATTTGTGTCAAAACTTCCTCCCTACACTATTGCTATTGAATTTGGTCTGGCCCAACCAGACATCAGTGGACGGCGTTAGAGTAAATAGCCTCTGCTAGCTAAGTGGACTATTTGCACTTAGTGTAAATAGACACTCCGTATTATTTAAGTAAAATGGGCTGTGAAAAGTATTTAATGTTGAATTTAAAAGCGTAGTTCCCTGTCAAGGGAACTCAACACTGCGTCGGAACGCATATGGGAACGCATTAGTGTTATTGTCTCTTGAAGCGCAATTGAAACCAGGTGTGCGAGTGCACGTAGCCGAGTGTGACGTCATGAGCCAGGAGTATAACTGCACGCGGCAGACTAGCAGCCTCAGCTTAGTGTCTTCAACAGCGCTCGAAGCTAACGTGTGTTTGAGTTGCTCTGCTGGCTGTAAGTTGATATATTTCACTTACCTTGGAAGAAATGGCGGATTCACAGTCTTTCAGGCGTTGTGTCACTCCTTGCCCGCGTTTTATCACGGGTAAGGACACACACGCTCTCTGTGTCTTTTGTTTGGGCGAAGCTCATGCACGCTCAGCGCTCGAGGGCACTGAGTGTGCAGAGTGTTTGCAGCTGCCGCTGCGCACTCTTCGCTCACGCCTGGCAGTCTTCGAGGGGACTGCTCAGGCTTGCGTTCCTCGTGGGTCTGGTCCCGCTGCAGCTGAGGCTCAGCGGCGGCTGCACTCATGGGGATCGCAGCTGGATTTAGCAGCGGGGTTGGAGACGGGCGAGCCCTTTTCTCCTCCCTTACCTGCTGAATCCGCGCTCACTCAGGATTCGGAAGCGCACCATGCGGTGATTACTTCCGACTTGGGTGATGACGCTCTGCTGAACCTCTCTAGTTCCGAGGAACTAGAGGTGGACGTAGTCAGCATTGATGTGGATGAAGCTGAACCGCCATCAGCTTCACCCGCGTTTGAGGAGCTGCTTGAGGTTGTCACTCGGGCAACGGCGAGGCTCGGTCTCGAGTGGCCAGCTGAGCCCAGGGACGCTCGCCCTAAAAGTCGGTTAGACGAGCGTTACCTGCCTGCTCGAGTGCAACCTCAGCGTCGGGGTTTGCCGTTTTTCCCGGACCTCCACACCGAGGTGTCGAGGTCTTGGAAGCGGCCCGCCTCCCATAGGGTGCATAGCAGCGTTTCCGCTAACTATGCTACCATTATGGGAGCCAAAGAGCGCGGCTATGGGGCGATGCCTAGAGTGGAGGAGGCGCTGGCTAACTACCTCGCCCCCCACTCATCGCCGCCCCTTAAAACCCCGACGCTGCCCACCAAACCCCTCCGGGTTACTTCCACCATGGTGGGCAGAGCATACTCCGCGGCTGGTCAGGCTGCAGCGTGTTTGCACACGTCTTCACTGCTGCAGGCCTACCAGGCGGAGCTGCTCGCAGACCTCGATGAGGGCGGGGGAATCGGCCCTGAGGCAGTAGCCGAGCTGCGCAGGGCCACCGATCTTTCTCTGAGGGCTGCTAGGGAAACGGCCGGTTCTATCGGTCGCTCCATGGCAGCCCTGGTGGCCACAGAGAGACATCTCTGGCTCAACCTGACTTCTCTCAGAGAAAAAGACAAGAATGTTCTGATCGACGCTCCTCTTACGCCTCCTGGTCTCTTCGGCGACGCTGTCAAGATGGCCGTCGAGAGATTTCAGGAGGCTGCTAAGCAGGAAGTAGCGTTCAGGAAGATTCTTCCCCGCCGCTCTCGGGCAGCTGGGCTTGCGAGCCAGCCGCAGCCCAGCAGCAGCTCCTCGCACCGCGCTGCTCAGCGGCAGAGTGTGGCTTCTCGCCAGCCTCCCCAGTCGGGTGGCGGCGCTGGTCGCCGCACTCAGCCGCAGCCCTCTGGCAAAAGGACAGATCTGAGGGCTGTCCTTCAGGCCAGGAAGGCTAAGAGCAAGAGGCCCTGACACACTCCGGTCGCGGCCTCGCAGCGCTGGTCCTCCTCGAGGGGTGGACCAGTGCACACCAAGCGCGGTGTACGGCTCGGGGTCTCGAGGGACCCGGGCCGTGCTCTACGCGGGCAGTCTTGTCCAGTCACGCTCCTCTCGGGCCGTGCTGGGCAGGTTGCCCCCTCTGAGGAGGGTCCTAGAGCATCCGCCCCGGCGGTCCTTTGGTTTCGGCCGGGGCTCCGGGGTGGCAAAATATTTATATCCAGAGGTCGGTCTCGAGAGGCTGATACCCCTAGTAGATTTCCTGGCGGCGTGGCAGCGCCTCCCAGGTATCTCTCGATGGGTCCTGCGTACCGTATCAGAAGGATACGCTGTTCAATTCCGGGTTCATCCTCCCGGCTTTGCGGGCGTATTACCAACAGTGGTGAACCCCGAGCAGGCTCTGGTCATGGAACAAGAAGTAGACTCACTGCTGAGGAAAGAGGCCATAGAATATGTACCCCTCTCAGCCAGAGAATCAGGTTTCTACAGCCGGTACTTCATAGTTCCCAAGAAGGGTGGAGGCTTACGCCCTATCTTAGATCTTCGCACTCTGAACAGTTTTGTCAGGCGACTGAAATTCAGAATGTTAACTCTGAAGCAGATCGTAGCTCAAATCAGGTCCGAGGACTGGTTCGTCTCGATAGATCTCAAAGACGCGTATTTCCACGTCTCCATCCTTCCTCAGCATCGGAAGTTCCTCAGATTCGCCTTCGGGGGGAAGGCTTATCAGTACCGGGTTCTTCCGTTCGGCCTGGCTTTGTCTCCTCGCACTTTCACCAAGTGCGTGGATGCAGCTCTAGCTCCGCTCCGATCCCGAGGGATCCGGATCTTGAATTATATCGACGACTGGCTCATTTTGGCCCAGTCTCGAGGGTTGGCGGTTCGGCATCGAGATGTCGTTCTCGCACATATGAAGGAGCTCGGGCTGAGACTAAACGCCCAAAAGAGTGTACTCTGGCCGAGGCAGAGCACGACTTTCCTAGGCGTTGTATGGGACTCGGTGTCAATGTCGGCACGGCTTTCCCCCGTGCGCATTACATCAATCCTATCAGCAGTCAACGACATAAAGCTAGGCCAGCTGGTCACTGTCAGACACTTCCAGAGAGTTCTGGGGCTCATGGCAGCAGCCTCCTGCGTGATACCGCTAGGTTTGCTTCACATGAGACGTCTGCAGTGGTGGCTCAAGTCCAGGGGGTTTTCCCCGAGGGGGAACCCTTCCCGCCTGATCAAGGTCTCAAGGCGCTGCCTGCGAGCCTTGAGTCAGTGGAAGAATCCCTGGTTTCTTGCCCAAGGACCCGTACTGGGACCAGTCTGTCACCGCGTGACGCTGTCGACAGACGCCTCCCGCTCGGGTTGGGGGGCGGTCCTGAGGGACCGCTCAGCCCAAGGTTTATGGAACGAGGCCTGCCTCTCTCTGCATATCAATGCGTTGGAGATGTTGGCAGTTTGGAGGGCGCTTCAAGCCTTCCTCCCAGACCTCTGGGGCCACCATGTGTTAGTCCAGTCGGACAACATGGCGGTGGTATCCTACATAAACCATCAGGGGGGTCTCCGCTCCCTTCGGCTTTCCAAGCTGGCCGGGCGGATCCTCCTCTGGGCTCGGAACAAACTCTGCTCCCTACGGGCAGCTTATATTCCGGGGTCCCAGAACACGGAAGCAGACTTCCTGTCGAGACAGGGGCCGAGGCCCGGGGAATGGATGCTCCACACCGAGGTGATGGAGCAGATATGGGAGAAGTTCGGTCAAGCCCAAGTGGACCTCTTTGCGTCCCACGAGGCGACCCACTGCCCTCTGTGGTACTCCCTTTCTCCTCCAGCTCCGTTGGGACTGGACGCAATGCAACAGGAGTGGCCGAGGCTACCCCTGTATGCTTTTCCCCCAGTAGCTCTGCTCCCGGGGGTTCTAGAGAAAGTTCGCCAGGACAGGGTCCGTCTCACCTTAGTTGCCCCGCGGTGGCCGGGCAGGGTGTGGTTCTCGGACCTGGTGTCCCTCCTAGACGGCACTCCTTGGAGGATTCCCGTCAGAGTGGACCTTCTGTCTCAGGCACAGGGCAGGATCCTTCATCCTCGCCCGGAACTGTGGAATCTGTGGGTCTGGCCTCTGAGGGGGCCCGACTCATAGACTCGGGTCTCTCGACTGAGGTCGTTGAGACCATTCTCCACTCTAGAGCCCCATCCACGAGGAAACTCTACGCCAGGAAGTGGGCCTCCTTCACTTCCTGGTGCGGTAGCAAACCTGTAGACCCAGTGACCTGCCAGGTCGGTATCGTCCTGGAGTTCTTACAGGAGAGGTTCGCCGCTGGGCTGTCCCCCTCCACGCTTAAGGTGTACGTGGCTGCCATCACGGCTTACCACGTGCCCCCGAGTGGTATACCCCTGGGTCGGGACCCCCTAGTAGCTCGTTTCCTCCGTGGCACTCTCAGGCTGAGGCCTGCGGTACGCTCCCGGGTTCCTTCCTGGGACCTGTCCCTGGTACTCCAGGCCTTGTCCCAGGAACCCTTTGAGCCGCTTGAGGACATCTCAGAGAAATTTCTCACTCTTAAAACGGTGTTCCTCCTAGCCATTTCCTCATTCAAGAGGGTTGGCGACCTTCAGGCCCTGTCAGTGGCCCCCTCCTGTCTGGAGTTTGCTCCTGGTCTGGCGAAAGCCTTCCTCTCTCCCAGACCAGGGTATGTTCCGAAGGTCCTCTCGAGCCCAGCTCGTCACATTGTACTGCAGGCCTTATGTCCTCCCCCCGTTGATGATCATGACCAGGACAGGAGCAAGGTCTGTCCAGTGCGAGCACTGGACGCCTATGTTCGCAGAGTGGCTTTATGGCGTAAGTCTGACCAACTCTTTGTATGCTTCGGGGCTCCTAAGGGAGCTCCAGCATCTAAACCTACTTTAAGCAGGTGGATAGTTGAGACTATCTCACTAGCTTATGAACAGACGGGTCAGCAGTGTCCTCTGCATGTCCGCGCCCACTCTACCCGGAGCATGGCTACCTCTAAAGCTTTTTTCGCAGGGGCTCCCCTTGCCGATATTTGTGATGCGGCTGGCTGGTCCTCACCGCATACTTTTATTAGGTTCTACCAGTTAGACCTTAACCCCGCTTTGGGAACCTTGGCCCTTTCGTAGTGAGTTACGTTAGCTTGGCATACTCCGTTCGCTGAGGCGGCGTGGGTATTCTCGTTCCCATATGCGTTCCGACGCAGTGTTGAGTTCCCTTGACAGGGAACGTCTCAGGTTACTTACGTAACCCTAGTTCCCTTAGAGGGAACGAGACACTGCGTCTCGTAGCCTCAGCTCCATCGCACGCCGGCTGTTTCAGACACTAGTTAAGCTGAGGCTGCTAGTCTGCCGCGTGCAGTTATACTCCTGGCTCATGACGTCACACTCGGCTACGTGCACTCGCACACCTGGTTTCAATTGCGCTTCAAGAGACAATAACACTAATGCGTTCCCATATGCGTTCCGACGCAGTGTCTCGTTCCCTCTAAGGGAACTAGGGTTACGTAAGTAACCTGAGACGTTCACCCTTAATGTATTTCCCACACCATCTTTCTTCAGTGAAACAAAACAAAACATATTCCAGAACGTCTACTGCTATTTTCCTTAATAAGGATTAGGCCTGTTGAGCTCCAAAATATTACGAATAAAACCCCATAAATGTACAAGTATACATTTCCCACATCAATAATGCCAAACGTCACCGGTTCTCATGCGTCTCATTTTTTGTGCTCCGTGGAAGACAGAAACAACACGAGGGTGAGTAAACGATGACAGAAACCTCATTTAGAGGTGCACTGCCCCTTTAAGAAGAACAGGGTTTCTCGACTATTCTGCAGCTTTTAAAAAAGCCCAGGCTATTAAACAGAATGAATAATACACCAGGCTTTAACCAAATACTCTCTTCTCCTCCGCAGCGACAGACAGTCAGAGAGAAACAAAGGCTGACACCTCGTTTCTCCCCTCGAGACACACATGATCTCTCTTCTCTCCTCACCCACAGTGGCTCAGTCACGCACTTCTTTCCGCCTTTTGTTTATTTACTTGGTTTGCTTTCCCTAATTCTTGTGCTGTCTTCAACTTTTCCTTCCCTCTGCATTCTCAACTTCCTCTCCTTTCGTTCTTGTCTTTTTTTGGCTGCAGGCAGGGCGCATTTTCATACATTTCCATTTATAACGAGAGGGTAACCGTCCCTCGGGCAGGCAACTTTCTACCCTCTTTCTTTCTAAAATGTCTCTCTCTCTCTCTCCTCATCTCTCTCCTCACGCAGATTTGATTCCAGCTGTTGATAAAACAATGCTGGCGCGTCTTGGGAGCAGGTGACGGCGCCAATTACTCCGCAATTACCTGGGTAATTATGCAAACTCGGCGCTCAAGGAGGGAAGTGTGTGCCGCTTGCGAGCTGTTCGAGGGAACGCGGCGAGCGCGACGCTCTGCCATCACCAGGCCAGAGTCCAAACGCTCCGTAACATCACACTCAATTCATCAGCTAACAAACATCCGCTGAACTGGAGGAAAGGAGGAGACCATTAAGATCTGCAGTCAGAGACAGTGGTTATGGTCGAGCTCTGGGAACATTGGGAATCAACCAGAGTGCGTCACTGTCTGTGTCTTCAATACATCAGAACATACGGCTCAAAAACATATGAGCTAGTTCTGAAAGACTAGCCTAACCACAAGAATTATATCAAGGAAAGTGCAGGTTGCATTTTGACATTTTTTGTAAATCTGTTTTTGCAGTTCTCATACATAAGGATAATGTTACTTACATTTATTGCTATATTTATTAGTGTTATTAGCATAAAAAAATGCATTTCTTACATTTAAATCATAATTAGTGCAGTGGAACAAAAGCTGCAATGATGCATAAATGGATAATAATTGAAATAACTATCCATATAATAGTTCGCAGTCAGTATTTATATATAACAATATAAATATTTTAGACTCCTGTTTATCATTTGTATTTATTTATAGTTACACTTACACATTTTGAATTTTTATAATTTTATATTACAGTAATGAGAATGATATTTTGCGGTTATTTGGGGTAAAATAATGACCTGTACGTGATCTTTTACATAGTTAGCATAGCACTGTCGTTTTACTTGATTGTCATTACATTAAGACGTGTTTGATGATGATAGGATATATTAGCACGTCTGTATTTCCCAGCAGCTTTTTTTGTCTGGTGTCATTTCTCATTCCTAATCATTTTTGGCAGTGTAAGACTGGAAGTGAAACAGTGGTCTGCACTACTAGACTGGTTGCTTCATCTCACTCTGGGCAGAAATTCCAAACTGGTTTCTTGGACTCTATAAGCTTACTGAAATCAGACAAAAATAGCATTTACATGGTAACACATGAACACATCAATCCCATAACAGATTTTTAAATACAACAGACCAAGTGAGAGAACTGAAAAGTATAAAATGAATGGACATAACGGTCAATTTCAACACAAGTTACGTCAATCTATGAAAGCTTGTTTCCACCACTGCATAAAAAAAAGTTTACACCTCGCAATTCTGACATAAAGTCACAATTGTATGTTATGAAAGTCAAAAATGTGCAATTTTAAGAAAAAAGACTATATATATATGTTACCATTAGTCTTGCCTGTTGTGTCATCTGATCACTTCCCCTCTGTTGTGTCACCTGTGCACTTCCTGTCTAGTTCTGGTGCACTTCCTGTGGGTGAGGTCATTTGTCACCTCCTGTCTGATGTGTCATGTTGTTTCACTTCCAGGTCCTTTGTGTGTATTCTCTTGTGCCCCTCCTGCACCTGTCTTGTCATCACTTACATTGTTAGTCTCCCCAGGTGTTCGTCCTTCCCTTGTGTATAAAACCCTCTTGTGTTTCCCTTGTCTTGGTCGGTGGTTGACGTCGCTATGTCTTTGTTAGGTTGTGTGGATGTTGTATCTTTCCGTAGTTCTTGTTCTGAGTTTGTGAGAGTTTTTGCACTCCTTGTGCTGTTTTGTTTATCTAGAAGTGTTTTGATTTTGTTTATATTAAAGTGAGTTTTCAGTTTGAAACCTGCCTTGCCTCCGTCTCCTCGTTCCGTATCGCACACGTTCCCCGCTATTCGTAACAATATAAATATATACATAAACAGTGCGAGTTATAATATTACCCATAATGTTAAAGTTAATCATACTATAATATTATAATATCAGTTCGATATATATACATGATGATCTGTCCTTATTTAAAAACTAGGTGCCATGATTTTATGCTTACTGTGTACAGATGCATCTAAACCAGATTTTTTGGTCACTAAATGAGCATCCTGGGCTCTAAACCGAGGCGACATATAAACAGCCCGCTGTCAGGATGACTGGACACTGACAAATAAAGGAACAACGGGTGATGACTCACTGCCCGCCAGTGAATCACTTGCCCATGCTCATCTCAGGACAATTTTCTCTTCCATATCATGTCAGAAGACGGCGGGAGTTCAGCAGGGAAAACCTGTTCGTGGATAATCACACGTCTGCTCTACCTGAGCCACAGCGGTTACCATAACAACAGAGATTGACAAGAGGTCGCCCGGTGGGCTGGACTTAGTTGACCTGTTGACCCCTAAATCAGAAGAATAGTGGAGCAGCACAACCCCACGACTCGAAGAGCAGGATGTGTCAACAGATTCAGATTCCACATTCTTCCTTCTCGTACCCGGAGCTTGTGAAAGCTGCAGGTTCGTCATTAGGTCTGCAGTCAATCAGTGAAAAATATATTTAAGCAGCAAAAACAATCTGTGACAAGCAGACACAGGAGCGCAGGGGACAAGGGAGGCTTGTATGCAAATATGAATGCGTGTTTCCCGTCATGGCTTTTTGCGTGTCAACTTCTGCTGTCTGTGGATTTGAAGGATGCAAATGAATGTGTTTATGCAGGAGGCAGAGGGCGGAGAGGGAGAGCAGAGAACGGGAGAGCGGAGAAGTTTAGGGATGAATTTGCTATTGTATGGATGTGGCTCTGTGTTCGAATGGCTTCCCAAGATATTACATGGAGGGGAATTCATTAAAAATGGATACTGCCTATGTTGTTTTAGCATCCAATTAAGTAGAGAAATTGCACACACTGGCTCTTTAACATGTCAAAAATGCTCCTCGTTGCAGGTCTGGATAGATTCCCAGTTCTAGCGCTCTTCTCCATCATTTGATTGTTTAGTGAATCCGCCCCCATGTGTTTTCAATGTGTGAAGTCCACAAGTCTTCATAACAGAAGAGAATAAAAAAACAAACAGTGGCATGTAGACACAACTGGAGTACAAAACACAGAGAGAGAGAAAAGTCTGAAATAAAAGGCGGATATAAAAGCCCTTTTCACTGCACTCCACAGCCAATGTGAAGAAATTAATTGAGTGAAAGAGATCCGCTGTTTAAAGGTGAAATAGGTTACGGGAGGAAGTGAAACAATTGTTTTCTGTTTGCCTGAGGCTGTGTATCTTCCACTCGACTTCTCTCACTCCGTTCCTCTCTCTTTCTTCCTGACTGCCCTCACATCGTGTTTAAACACATAAAATGGATCGTTTTGGTTATAAAATGCGAGTTCTGAATCAAGAGTGGATGAGAACTGAATAAAGAGGCGTAAATGCACATTCTACAACACACACAACCAACACTTTTGACCAGGTTTGTGTATGAATTATTCTAAAATCTTAAAAGTTATCGGTTTGAATCTGAATTAACTTGCTGAATCATTCAAAGTTCCTCAACCAACATTTGACTCTCTTTCAGATCTGCATTTTTACATTATTGACGTCCTTTTAATAAAACAAGCACATTTTGTGGACTTAAAGACATAAAAATAGAATTCAATTATTATATCAGTATACACAATTGTATATTAATGTGTTTATAGAAACATCTGGCATCTGTAAACAACATAATTAACTATATTACTGGGTGATATGAACAAATAAATGCCATGCACCATATTGCTGTCACTGTCATTTTTTTTAAAGACCTCAAATAAAAGCCTGGGTGCATCAAAACAGCTGCTATATATATTAGCTTAATATAATATTTCATTGCAAATGTGTGTTGTTACTATTTATGTATCATTGACAGTTTTATAAAATAAATAAAACTGCTATATTATGAATATAATCTGACAACATCCTTTTTAATACCAACACCAACTTTTTAATAGGGTGTTTGTGTTGTTTAATGTGTTCTATGCAATACAGAACTTATTTGTTTTGTTATTGTTATTATTATTTATTGTATTTGGATATTGTCACCCAATTAGGACTCTTAGTTGTCACATGTGTTCTTATGTTTGAGTTTTCCCACCACTCATTTCTGTGTATTTAGTTAGTTCTCCTCTTTCTCTCATTGTTTGTCAGTTGTTGTTCGGTTGTTCATGTTTCATGCACGCTGTTACTTCGTTGCCATCTTTGAGGATTATCTCAGTTTGTTTGCTGTAAATATCCTTTTTGTTTATAGAAACCATTTGAACACTTCTTGTTCTTCTTTAACATTAAAGGGTATAAGAAATTTGCATTGTAAATAAAATAATCACATTTTATATCAGGTGCATTAACATGCACTAAAATTTAATCACTGAATGTTTGTACTTGCAATTTTGTATCTCCACCCACAGATAGTCGGATCGACAGAGGGTTATTAACAGAAATTGAAAGGTTTATCACCGAAAATTGCATGTATAATATTTAAACTGCATTATGGTAAAAGTGGAACACTACAGCCAAAGCTTTCTTTCCTTGAATTCTTGCGTTCAGGAACAACACAAGTTGACACCATTGTGACAAAAAGTTTGCTACTAAAGCAAGGCGGTGCAGTAACACAGACATGCGAGTATTCCGAGATACCAGCAAGCATTCGAGCAATTTTTTGCTTTGAGATACGAGTAGATATTTTGCCTCATTTATGGTGTAACTGCATATGATCTCCACTAGAGGCAGCTTGGTTTTACAGCGGGGGTTACCGGGGCAACGAGTGATTCACGAGTATTAAGCTGTGAGCAGCACGAGTTATGAGTGTTCAATAATAATAAATATGAGCTTCTGAGGCAATCCAATACACAACACGGGAAGAAACACTACACTTCCGTATTGTGTTTGCATTATCTACACATTATCCTTCTCTCCTCCTCCTCCGCATATGCCGCCATTAGCCACTACTGTATCGTCTGTCTCGAAGCCAAGAACTCCTAATTAAACCCACCTTTTATTTTATATCACAGGAATCCTTATATACTATAATTTTTGTGTGTGTGTATGTCTCTATAGCAATTAAAAACATGTTTTTTTCCATTGATATTAGCACTAATAAAGGAGTTTTTTAGAGGGCCAGAATAGATTATATATATTTTTATTTTTGTGTGTCTTATGGGAAACATGATTTGAGATATGAGTAATTCGAGTTACGAGCTCTGTCCAGGAACTGATTATTCTCATATCTCAAGGTATTACTGTTTTTGACTCTGGTCAAGCGTATCCATATCAGTTGAAAGCCCATTTTGCCCTTCTAAGACATCGCTGATATGCTCCTGACGCAAAGGCTGATACACTTGTATACTTTGCAGAGAATGAAATCCTATAATGCATTGCGACAAGCTAATTCAAGATGAAGAAATATTGATTATAAATATCCATTTTTTGAATCATTAATTCATTATTTGAATTTCTGTCAATAAAACAATATCTGCCCCAACTGTTCTGTGTATCTGTATGCTTATCAAAGCATCACACCGTTAGCTTAGCAACATGCTAATGCCAAACTCTATTTCAATCAGCTGTGAGTCGAGTCTCCTGTGTGCTTTGCATGTGGCTCACGTGTGACAGATTTAAAACACTCTACAGACTGCAACTATCATGCAAATAGCAGTCACATTTGCATGATAGCTGGGTCTGTAGAGATTTAAACGTGTCACATGTGAGTTCAGAGGCTCCCTTTGAAGACAGCAACCTTTTTTAGGCAGCTCACAGGGTTTTGGATCAGAGCTAAATTCACAACACAGCACAACCCTGAATGCCTTATTGCTTAATACCACTCCCTCGCTCTCTCTTGTGGTCTTGTTCTGTCCTCCGTAGACTTCATTTCGCAGAGATGCATCCATTGCGTGAGATGCATGTTTCTCCTCTGTGATTTACGCATTGAAAGACCACTTTGGATTGAGAACATAATTCTGTTTTTGTGTTTCACGTCAAATGTCTGGCTGAATGAGTCAGTGTGTTTACGAGCGTTTAGTGTGTTTACTCGGACAGGTCTTCTGAGCTCCACGGATCAACCGTACATGTTTGGGAGGGTATTAGCGGCCGCATGCAAGCGTAACCTGCCTGTCATGCCACAAAAACACGAAGTGAAAAGCCTGAAAAGCGACTCAATTTGCCGCTCTATAGGAAAGGCTTGTTAGATGCTCTGAATCAAAGAGTCGCATGTTTGTCTAGAAGAAAAAGTCTACAGGAAACATATGGAAATAAGATTAAAAATTACACATACGGTGAAATAGTAGTTTTTTCAAAGAACATTGTGTTGCTTACCATGCTAAAGTTGGGTGAGGAGAACTGAAATGCAGCTGCTAAAGTGTTGAACAAAGAAATTACTCTTAAAAGGTGGTTCTTTTAATAAATCATTCATTAAATTAACTCACTGAATCATTCAAAGCAGTTACTGAACCAACACGAATCACTTACTGAGCTGTAATTTATCATTACTTCAGTGATATCCATTTCATAAGAACTTTGGGAAACTACATTAGGAAATTACATGTACAGTAAAATATAAATAATTGTAATCATTTTACACCGCCCCATATTTTCCGCGCCATAAGGCGCACTGGATTATAAGGTGCACGGTCGATTTTTGAGAAAATGTAAGTCTTTTAGGTGCGCCTTATAGTGCGGAAAATACAGTAAATAAAATATAACATAAGTATTTTACTTGGAAAAAAAATAAAATAAAATATATATATATATATATATATATATATATATATATATATATATATATATATATATATACAGCTCTGGAAAAAATTAAGAGTGAAATGATCAATTTCTCTTGTTTTACTATATATAGGTATGTGTTTGGGTAAAATTTACATTTTTGTTTTATTCTATAAACTACTGACAACATTTTTCCCAAATTCCAAATAAATATTGTAATTGAGAGCATTTATTTGCTGAAAGCCACAACTGGTAAAAATAACAAAACATTGCAGTGGTCTCTTAATTTTTTCCAGAGCTGTATATATATATATATATATATATATATATATATATATATATATATATATATATATATATATAATTTTTTTTTCATTAATAGATTAAAACAAAGAAAGAAACTAAATTAAACACACCTCATGTTACTTTAACCCCCATTAAGTATAAACGATGCTGATAGTATTGAGGAGAAATGTCTGTATCAGTTGCTCTTTTAGAGGATACAGTGATAACCTATATGGGTTCTCTCTCCATTTCATACATTGAGTCATAGGCACACACTACATTCACAACACACAGTACACAAACTCAATAAAACACAGACATAGCACACACCACAACATCAATACTGGAAGGCCACACACACACTTTGAAGGATAAAAGAGCATGTGGCCGCAAGCCAAGAATGATCTCAATGGCTCCTTCAGCCTTTGCAGGAAAGAGAAGCATATCGATTGAGTCTCAAGGCATCGCCTGTATCAGTGTGTGCGAGTACACATATATTTACATATAGGTGAGTAAGTGTCTGTGTGCATATTTTGCATGCATGTAAACCCAACCTCCGTCTGGCCCTAAAACCGATTATTCAGCAAGAATATTATATGTGGTCTGAAAAACAATGGAAATGATCTCCATTCAAAAGAGAGCAGAAGAGCAAAACGTGACTGGGAAGATCACAACAGTCCATCACAGAAGACTGACCCTGATTGATTGAATAAAATATTATTTCCCCACCCTCGATTATCCCGGGTGAGTCTGGCTTGATTGCATCTTTGTGCTCGGGAAACGACGCTGGCTGCCGTCCGTCTTATCGGACTTACAGCCTGAGATAGAAGCAGAAAGCACACAAGACGACTTTATATGTCTCCGACCTCCTCTGTTGCCCGGACCAGAGCCCTGCGTCACAGCTGGGGATTGATGCTATGCTTATTGAACATAACGCCGGACCAAACTGCCTCTCTTGCTTTTACACTGTGAATAATGCAGGAGCCACGTAGTCCTTCGAGCACAGATAAATAATCTATGGAAGCTTCCTGTTGGGTTGAAGCTGGGAGAAATACCTCCAATATTCGGGCAACTGATTTCCGATCAAAGTCCTACATAAACTGTTTTGAATAATTCTTCTGCACGATATTAATCAGTTTTAGCTTGTACTATTGCTCATGGGTTTCCCCATAAATCTGAAACAGCCTCAAAATGAGCCTCAGGAATGTGACGTCAAGTTTAGACTGAGTAGTTTAAGCTGTAAAATGCATGCAAATAAAACCTTTAATGATCACGAAGAACTGAAAGATTACGTGAGTGTGGCTGTTGCAGTCAAAACCAAATCTCAGTTTTGTTCGTTTGTTCGAGGCATGAGATGTACAGGCTCCGCCCTCTTCTGGAAAAGGGGGCGTGGAGAAGCAGCTCATTTGCATTTAAAGATACATGCATAAAAACAGCATGTTTTTCCTTCCACTCAAAAATTGCCATTTACAACATGGTAAAATATATGTATTTTGAGCTGAAACTTCACACACACCTGAGACTTACACTTACATTGTAAGAAGGGGCATAATAGGTCCCTTTTAAAAGACACGAGGACGGGATCTTATGACCTTAGCAACTGCATTGCAACACCATGGCAACCATTTACAACAGTTAAGCATCGTGATATGTATCAAGTAAGATATGCTATGTCTAATCTCTTGAGAACTATTAACAGCTGTCTTTTAGAAGATTTTGAGATTGCGTCTTTAACAAGAAATACAGCAGTGTTTGTGAGTTAATCATACCTGTTCAAATGTTCACGATTATACAATTTATGTTTAAGTAGCAGAGAAACATTCCTCCAAATGAGTGTCTGCTCTTAGCACAATCTAATAAAAGATCATACAGAATTTAATGTGTTTATGGCAGAAAACCTCAAGAAAAAAAAAAACAAGACATGAGCCTGAGCTGATTCCGGCTGGGATAATTTTGGGGAAATGGTTCCTCTTTTTAAGAAACTTAAGCTCCCTGAGCTGGGTGAGATTAATTTTGACAAATGTACAATATGTTGTTTCATGTCCACAAAAAGCATATGAAAGTCAGGGAGACCGAGCTAGCGAGAGATGGAACTCGATGACAAACACAAGTTGACAGCTTCCAGCAACATTGGCAGCCATCTTTTCTTTTCCCGCTCAGGGATTTCCCAGAAGCTCTAGCAATAATCCATACCCTTTTATTTTTCTGCTCTGTACCTCACAAGCTCTCTCGGTGTTCTCCTCAGAGGCTCACCCACGATTGTCTTACTCATTCACAAAGTTTCTTTATGGATTTCTGCCTCTATTTCTTCTCCAGCTTCCACACTAGGGACTCGGGGTTCGATACACCTACCTGCTGTGAGTTCCAAAATCATTCGGAGAGAGAGGAACGGGAGGAGGAGGAGGAGGAAGAGGGGTGTGGAGAGAATCACTGAGAGGAGAGATCAGTACTGTCACAAACACACCTGCCGAGTCACTCCACTCAAACTTCTGGCTAGTCTAACCATGTAAAGTCATGCTGGAATGACCGGAATTACGTCACGATTTGACTCAATTAAACAATCACGGCAAAGTTGAGTAAATATCAGTAAATATCGACCGAAAAGTTTCCCTTCTATGCATTTTGTGATCTGCTAATGAAAAATAGCGATAAAACTTGTCAGACAATACTACTCATTTAGCTGGTTTATGAGGCGCCAGACTAAACTACATTTCCCACCATTCATTATAGCTGCACAACAGTGCTAAAATACAGATAAAGCACCGATTACACACACCTAATGTACATCCTTTACTGATTTTGTTGTTGCATTAGCAGTAAATAGCTTCCTGTCTTTGTCAGAAAGCAGAAAAGAGTGAAAAAAGTCAACAAAAATCATTGAAACCACATCACATCGTAATTATGACTTCTGAACTTGTGAGTAGAAACTTCCCAGCGGGACTTGAGTCTGGGAGGTTTTAGTGCATGAATGCATTTAACAGATTTTGGCTTTAAGAAATCCCGCAAAACACTGGACGAAATCTGCGTAGATCTGAGCTTGCTTGTTGATTTATATTGCATATGAAAGCATTACGTTTGTGTTTACAAACCATAACGCAACAAAAAGGAAATCTGTCTAAACACCCTGAGACAACAAAACCCCCAATGGTTTCCAAATGAAGATACGTGCGATTACTTGGTAATCATACTAGATTGGTTCTCTCTCTCTCTCCCCCTGCTGGATCGGAGGTCAAACAGACACGAGACGTGCCAGTTTTACTGACTGTTTCTTGGTCAGTTTCCCTCCCTTAATTAAGCTGCATTGGCCTGTATGTTTCTCCACTTTTCTCTAGGCATTAGCAGCCATTCTAATAGACTTGATTTATTCTTGTTGGTTTAATCTGCGAGTCTCCAGGCGAATGGAACAACTCACACAAAGGATGCACATCTGTTACATCTTCGGTCTTATGCTATTCGGGTGTGTGTGTGTCTACCCACAACAGATGTGTGTGTACGTTCAATCATAATGCGCACAGCAGAGTCTTTATTTGCCAGAAGACTTGGGCCGGTGGAATTGGTTTCCACGACAGTACACACACGTGTCGCACGGAGCCTGTCAAAGCAAGGCAAACTAAACTAAACTAAATAATAGGCTTAAATATCACAACTTATGAAAAAACAAAAGCAAATGGCACAAAGCAAATCGGATTAAATAGAGCAATGGGTAGAACAGTTTGCCTCTCTGCAGGAAAATTCCTTGACTGTGATAATAAAATATTCTTTCCCTCTGCAAACAACCAAGACGGTCTGTTCCTCACGGGTGAATCTCACACAAAACAAAAACAAGTCTGGGGCACATTCAGCACGAAATAAAGCAATAAATAATTCATTATATGAAGAGAATCATTAAGAGTTTTTTTTGCAGTGACATTTTCTTGTTTCATTTTTGATTGTGTTCCATGTAATTCATATTTCAAATGTGAAAATATTAAATTTTCATGACAATTTAAGTACAAATTCAGTATATTCAAAATTATTCATTTTAATACAGCATTATGGTAAAATTATCCAAAAAGACTTATTAAATAAAATAAAAAAAAATTGACAAAAATATGAGAATTATATTACTTGTTTTCTTTAATTTTATGATAAATATGAGCCAGATTTGTTCTTCTTTAGTGAGATTTGGTGACACACCACACACACACGCACGCAAGCACGCACGCACACACGCACACACAAACGCATGTACAAATACGCACACACACACACACACACATGCACACACGCAAATATGAAGTTGTAAAATATGAAAATTATATTTCTTGTTTCCTTTAATTTTATGATAAATATGAGCCAGATTTGTTCTTTACTGAGATTTGGTGACACACCACACACATACATACACACACACACGCGCGCTCACACGCGCACACACACACACACACACACACACACACGCACACACACACACACAAACGCACGCGTGCACACACACACAAACGCACGCACACACGCATTATGTTTTCATGCTTAATGGGCTCTTTCCATAGACATAATGATTTATATACTGTACAAACTTTATATTCGATCCCCTTACACTAACCGTACCCCCAGACCTGCCCAGCACACAAAGCTTTCTGCATTTTACACTTTCAAATAAAAACATCACTTAGTATGATTTGTATGCTTGTTTCCTCATTGAAAACAAAAAGAAATGTTCCCACAAGGACACAATTTACTGGTATTACTGTACTTCTGGGGACATTTGGCCCCCATAAGGAAATAACAGGACCAGGACCACACAAACACACACACACAAAGATCACATCCCCACTGGCTTCAGCAGCAGCTCCATCATCTTAGTTTCTTTTAATAGTGAAACTACCTAACTACTGCAATTATCCTCCCTGTCGCTGTGACTACCGCTCCCATGGCTACTGCCACCATCGCTAGGTAACTAGGGACTCTGGTGGATGCTGGTAAATGGCTTAGTTCTTTATCAGAGCAAACAGAGCGAGTGGAGGGATCAAGAGAGTGTTTTAATGTGTGTTTGGTGTCTAGAGGGCAGGAATGGCTTATGATGGAGAGCTCAGGAGCAGGTTTGGGCTTGCTTTCTGTGCCTTTATAAGTGCTCTGGTGAACCGCTTCCCAACACTGCTGTTCATGTACGTGCTGTATGTTGTGAGTCGAAATGAAATGTGGCGAGATAAAAAGATGCAAATAATAAAAAGACAATAAATAAACAAACAAAAGGTTAATCCATGTAGTTTGATTCACAATTAAATATTAAAAACAAAACAGCCTATAAAAGTCAATAATTCGCACAAATCAAGTGATTCCTATGAACCGGTTCTGTTAATGAATCATGAATCTTTTTAACTGCTTCATTAAAAATAACTTAAGAACAAAAAAAACATTAAGAATAATTTGTTTGCAACAATCAAAAAAAGAAATACTTTTATTTTTTATTTTACTTTTATTTTAATTAAATACAATGAGCTCCATTAAAAATTATTTTAATGAATTAGTGAATCCTTTTGACTGAGTCATTAATAGAACCAGCTCATAAGAATAATTTGTTCATACAAATGTTCAAACTAATGTCTCTTGTGAGCTGGTTCTATTAATGAACTTTTCGGTAGAACTTTATTTTACAGTCCTGTTCCCCCTTATTATAATAATTACAATAACTGGATAATAACTAGGTACTAACCTTCCCATAAATCTAACTTTAACCCTTTATATTACCCAGTACTTTATAAGGTAAGTACACTGTAAGTACACATACTGTAAAATAAAGTGCAATCAACTTTTGTCAGGTTCAGTAGAAGCTCATTAGGGTAATTTAATCTGAATTCTATATGCCAGATGATGGATGCAAGTGTGAATTATGTATGCAGAAGTTAGCCAATCATAACAGCAGACATCCCACCTCTCTCGGAAGTCTGTTGCGTATTGATAGCGGCTCCTATTATATACAATATCCCGGAACGAGGCGAGTGAGAGAGAGAGAGCCCAATCACAAGTATTACCACTTACAGCTGGTATTATCATGCGTTTCAAACGCATCTTGCAAAATTCAGTTTAACATGATTTCACAAAGTACAACAACTTTCCAATCAACCAATCGGATTTGAGAGACAAGATTACAGTTTATCTCAAGTTTTAGTCTTATAACCAGGGTTTGGTGCGTCTAAATCAGTTATTCACCATCATTTCCCTCTGATTTTAGGGGTAACAAAATTTTAGGGTTAGGAGAAGATCAATCAAAATATGTCTTACTTGGCAAAATCACGATGACCCGAAATGCATTCAGATTTCGTTGAGACCCTCCCCTCTAATTCCGCCACAATCTACATTACTTTCACTTTCAAAGTGTTAAGCATCTTAAGCATAAATATAATAATAATAATAAACTTTATTTTATATAGCGCCTTTAAATGAGAATCTCAAAGCGCTTTACATAAAAATTAAAAGATACACAAAACAATAAAATCAATTAAAAAGCCAAAGTAAAAACAATCAAGAATAATAAAATGAATCACATAAAAGCTATCCTAAAATAGTATGTTTTAAGTAATGATTTAAAAACATTAAGAGATTCTGCATGTCTTATCTCAGAGGGCAGGGAATTCCACAATTTAGGAGCCAAAGAGGAAAAAGCCCGATCACCCATAGTTTTTAACCGTGTTGTTTGAACAGTTAAGAGACAAGCCTCAGAGGAGCGTAGTGCGCGTGAAGGAGTGTAGAGTGTTAAAAGTTCACTTAAATATTGAGGGGCCAGATTATTCAAGGCCTTATACGCAAGCATGAGAATTTTAAAATTAATACGAAAACTAACAGGCAGCCATGTTAATATGGATATAATATAAAATATTGTGATTAAATATAGAGTATTATTATACAGTGTCCTGTATTCATCTCCCAAGAATTCGGTTTTGCAAATTGGGATATGTGTAATAAAGGTCATTGTTTATGCGCTGCGGAGAGACACGACGAGGAGCAGCAGGCTCCAACTTTTATTAATAAACAGAAACAAAAGACTTTAAATAGAAAATCAAAGAAGCACACCGGTGCATAAACATAAACTAAACATAACGCTGGAGAACTCAGAAAGACAGACAGGACATCCACACACGACAACAACTTCAACAACCGACAAAGATGAGGGAAACACAAGAGGGTTTTATACAAAAGGGAATGACGAACACCTGGGAAGACTTAACGATTAAGTGATGTAACAATGACCTTACAGACAGGAAGTGCACAGATGACACGACAGACGGGAAGTGATATTGTCTTAAAGGGACTGTGGTAAAAACATGCTGTTTAAATCTAAGGGTGAGTGAAAGGGTGTAAAATGGATGCTATATTATGATTATTTTAGTCTAACTCGAGGAGGAAAACATGCTACAAAGTGAATAATATTTCCCATTTAAAGACGGCAGAGATGCCCTGCAGAGCCTTTTCATTTGAACTCTATCACTCTCAAGCCTTCGGGCATCTGTGTCGCTGTTGCAACCCAAAATCCCCTTAGTGAACGAGTGTCTTGTACAGACGGAATAAAACACATCTGAATCTGATTTAAGCCCTAATGTACGCTAATGTATCCTGCTTCACTTGACTGGATCCAGAAATAAGAAAT
>JAWRVZ010000246.1:230000-250000 GCA_037043235.1 Rhodeus uyekii | reverse complement strand
TAGGCTGAACTCGGCTCAGGCTCCAACTATCAACAGAAAGACTTCCCAAAACATTCTGATAACTTTCTGTTGAGAAGAGCAGACAATATTCATCCTCACTCTATCGAAAAATAAAGAAAAGCAAAGAAAGGCTTTAAGTAATAATTGGTTACATAGGTGATAGACTGAAGTGTACAAATAAGGAAAAAAAAATTATATATATATATATATATATATATATATATATATATATATATATATATATATATATATATATAAAATAAGAAATATATACAAACGGCAATGGATTTCCAAATTGTCTCTATCAATATTGTTATGAATATGAGCTCTGCGCTCCCCTCCATGGCCACCAGAGGGAGCTCACACTTATACTGACATTTCACTACACACTACATTTGGACTGATCACACACACCAGCTGGACACGATTAGGACTGTTTGTTCTCACCAGCTGTCACCCATCTCATGAACTTTATAAGACTGCTTCATTCATTCACTCACCGCGAAGTCTTGATTAGCCGTGGTTATCATTTCTGAGCGTTATTATTCCTGTCTGTTTATACTGTTGCTGATTCTGCCTGTTTGCTCGTGTTTGATCCTGTTCTGCCTGCCCTGACCTGTGCCTGGAATAACGTTTGATGATTGATAACTGCCTGTCTTGACCACCGCCTCTACCACTATCCTGATTCTGTCTGCCTGCCTTTCTGACCCCTGCCTGGACTACCGTTTATGTATGATCTCTGTTTGCCCTGACCATTCTGCCTGTACGACTACTCTTATTAAAGACACAGCAAATGGATCCCTGCCTGTGAGTCACATTTGTTACAAATATGCATTCAACAAATAATTTAATTATAATTAAAATAAATAAAAAGATTTAGAAATCTTTCCTTTTCCAGGCTCAACCAGTAGAGCATTGATGTTTATAACGCCAAGGTTATGGGTTCGATCCCAGGGAAAGCAAGAACAAATTCAATGTGTTTCTTGAATGCAATGCAAGCTTTGGATAAAAGCATCTGACAAATGTAAATGTGAAATTGTGCTTAATTATCATTAAAATAATGTACAGCAAAAACAGGCATCTTTCTTTCTTAAAGCAATATATAATTGCTTTTGACTTTGTCATGAAACATGACCTGTAAATGTTTTCCTCCATACGGTGAGTGAGAATAATCTCGCTTAGAAGTGGAAACTCAAAGAAATATGTTTGCCTATTAAGACAAAGGTGAGCATTTTGTATCGAACGCTCCTCAGAATGCTTAATATTTTAACAGGACTATTTATGCGAGTGTGTTGGAGCCATTTGCTCCGCTCCTTTTCCTCAGGACCTTTGGGTAAGCCATTTTCTTTTTTAATTGAAGGCAGTTTGTTCAAGAAAAAAATGAAGCACTTTAGCAGGGGAATGTGAGGTGGGCCCGGAGCAGATTTGCAAAAAGCAGCCGGAACAAGAGTCTCTCTCCTTCTCTGTGTGTACTTAGGCCATCCAATTAATCTTATCAGAATTATACATATTTATACATGGAGAGCGGGGCAAAAGGAACGCTAACTGTTCTGTTATCATACTCGGATGACAGGGTGCCTCTTCTGTTTCAGAGACTTAATATACCAGACAGAAATGGGAAATACGGGCAGGGAAGAGATGTTCTTAAAGGGATGTGGTTGGGAATACCGTCTTATTGAAAAGGCGGTATATGTTTGATTAAACATAGGCAGTCGATACAACCGTGTAGGACTCCAGAAGAGCTTTAGATATGTGTATAATGAATAATAAATGGTTTTGTAATGCTTTAGAATGTATTCATAATACATCAAATCTGTAGTAGTCGCACTTGAGTGCCAACATGTTTTAGAAGGATATTATAATGCAATCGTGGAATAATTTTATGGGCCACCCTAATTCACAGCCGGTATATATATTTAAATTATAACACAATATCAAAGGGCAAAATTGCAAAGCTGCACATACAAACCAGCAATGTGTTAGATTTTCCTCATAGCGTTCAGGAAAGTTAGAGATTCTCTTCTTGCCACAGGTTTGTAAATTATTCATTTTTACTCGGTTCATTTTACACATAAATAAGGCTTCTGTGCTGTGGTGGTGGTGGTGAGAGAGCTTTCTGATGAGGCTCGTACACACCAGAAACACACTGTGGAACTAGCGATGTAATTAGAAAGGTAAAAGAGAGAAACACTTCAGTAATGAAGAAGCCAAATTTGGAAGGTTCCCACATTTGCGCAAGTGATCTTCTGAGAAAACAAACATAACGTACAGAGAAAAACATGCAATATTAGAGTAAATGTCTTAAAGGGATAGTCCACCCAAACATTTAAATTCTGTCATTATTTACTCTCCCTCGTGTCCTTCCAAACCCGTAAGACTTTGTTCATCTACGGCAATGGTCCCCAATCCGGTACCGGTCCGTGGATCAAATGGTACCAGGTTCAAATGGTACCCAAGGAACATTAAATTAGTTCCCTTTTATTTACTGTGGTGTATTTCTCTCGGGTTTGTGTGACTTTCCATGGATGAGAGGTCAACCGGGAGCTGAGAGACGCCGATGACAAAGCTTCAACACCACTGCTGCTTGCAGCCGCTCAGCTCCAGACATCAGCTTTCCTGTAGCTCAATCAGTAGAGCATTGGCATTAACAACGCCAAGGTCATGGGTTCGAACCCAGGGAAAGCAAGAACTGATTCATTGTGTTCCTTGAATGCAATGTAAGTTGCTTTGGATAAAAGCGTCTGCCAAAATGCGTAAATGTAAAACTAAAGCACACCAATACCGCGAATGTGCAAAATATCGTGATATTTGGGCAGTTTTAGGTGACATCTGGAGCTGAGCGGCTGCAAGCGGCAGTGGTGTTGAAGCTTTGGTGGAGAGAAGGTGTGTATCGCTCTTCTCTCTGTTCACCGGTACTTTCTCATGTTTAAAAGTGCTTGGTGTACGTATATATTGTGTTTTTTCCCTTAAATTTAACCCACAAATTAGCTAAACTGAGTACGAAACAGACGTCGTTAGAAAGTTTCTGCACTTAAATCCCTATTGCCATTTCCGACATCTTATCTGTGTGAAGCAGGGTTTTCTCCAGTGACGGCAACCAAAACAACCCTACACACTTCGTGTGTCATTGTCTCCTGTTACCACAAGATGGACCGCGGTAAGATTATCACAACGTTGACCGGTCCACGGCGATAAAAAGGTTGGGGACCACTGATCTACGGGACACAAATGAAGATCGTTTTGATGAAATCTGAGAGATTTTTGACTCTCCGTTAACAGCTATGCAACTACCACTTTAATGCTTCATAAAGTTCATAAAGAGATCGTACAACAGATTCATATGAATTGAGCGGTTTAGTCAAAATTTTCTGAAGAGACTCAATACTAGGTCCATAAATAAAATACATTTAAACGTAACTGTTGCATTAAAAACACACATTCACAAAAAAGACCTTATCTGGCTATTACAGAGCATCTGATGCCTGTTAACAGACAGAAGCTCATGCTGTGTGTTCAGTCACGCTGGCATTTAGCCACCTAAAGGACTTATATTCCATATGGAGCAGGAGCTGATCTGTTTATCCTTGCAGGAGCCTTGCCTCTCTCTGCCTGTTTTCATATCTCCTCACCTTGCCTGTTGATTTAATAAGCGATAACAGAGGTGGCAGGCGGTAACAAATCACCCCCCATGTATTTTTCCACCTGCCCACCCCTCAATGTCAGCAATCACACTCATCAATCAATCACCTCATTACCATGGTGACAAACTGCACCACACAACACACGGAACATGAAAACACACGTGGAAGAAAACATGCTGCTGTCGGATGTGGTGTAATGTAATTGTGGGTCTGATTGAACAGAATTTGATTTCTGCTGTCTGAGGGGGTGTTGAGGGTTTTTCTGGAGACAAGATTCCAGTGTTCAAACGTCTTATCGAGATGCGGTGCTAATCGCAGTGAAGCAGGGTCTGCGTTGTTTGAACTTGAACTTAGAATGCATTTCAAAAGCTATTTAATTGCCGAATTTTACTTCAATGTGAATTGAGCCAACAAACAGGATGCGATTCAAATTAAAATGAACTGAACGTTTCATAAATTAACTTTTGCGGGACCAGAGTAGAAGATGAATTCATTTCTCCGATTGCATTACATCCTGTATTGTGAGGCCAATTCAAATTCAGTTCATTTACGTCTATGCAGATGCTTTTATCCAAAGCGATTTACATTGCGTTCAAGATCAGATTTAATCAGATCTTGCTTTCCCTGGGAATCGAACCCATGACCTTGGCGTTGTAAACACCAATGCTCTACTGGTTGAGATACAGGAAAGATGCTGGCACTTTTAATTTTTAGCATCCCTTCATTGGTTAGCAGTCCGATATTTGATTGATTTGAAGGACCTATTATTATTATCATTTTTAAAGTTTGAACTGGTCTAGCTCCCTCATATCTATCAGGTCTTGTTATTCTACACAAGCCAGTAAACAATCTGACACCTGCTGATAAACTTCTGCTTCAGGTGTCACGGTCCTAACTGAAGTGAAAAGGTGATTGTGCAATTTCTATAGCCAGACCTAGGTTAAGAAATAACCTATAGCGCATGTTGTCCTGCACCCACTCTGAATCCTTGTAAAATAGCTTTGAAGAAACAGTTTTACATCTCGGTTTTGAGTCTGATCCAGGAGAGAACCTACCTTTGTTTTGTGTAGTCCTGTTTTATTGTGTTATGTTTGGTTTTACACTTGTTGTAGGAGAAATGTACCTTTTAAGAAAATACACTCAAACACTCATGGATTTAAAATGTTGCACTACTGGCAAAGCGTAACATGCACTGGTTGCGGTCAATGGCGAAACTGTATCTAAATGCAGAATTTCATTTATTTTTAAACCAGGTTAACACGACAACAGACAACTGAACAGGAGTAAACACAGGGCTTATATATACAGCAACTGATCAGGGAGACGAGACACAGCTGACGGGACGAACGGGGCGATTAAACAAAGGAGCATATGAGGAACCAGAATGAGCACAACGCAGACAGAGAGAATCTAACCCACCATGAAGCCTATTTGTGACACAAAGAATGCATATAGCCTCAAACAGTAGCCATTCCCAATTACTAAAGAGCTATTTAGCTATTAGTTAACATAATGTCAATCAAACAAAGTTTCAGAGGAAAAGCAAGCATTTAAAAACCAGAAAACCAAAGCTAGATTATGCATTGCAATTATATGATTGTGCTCAGTAAGACCAGGAATTAGAGCACATACTGTAGGCTGAATTTAAATGTCATGTTGACCGTTCATGTTGACAATTCGCAACAATACGTCATACTCTAGTTTCCACGATGTCCTATCACATAGTTCTGGATGCTACTTTCATGCATTAGCATTACAGACTGCTGGTCTCATCAACACTCACATGAACCTTGAGCTTCATTCGGTTCGGCTCTTCAGTCTTCGTCTGGATAAAACAGACGGGGGTTCAGGACAGTGATGGGTGGAGGGCTTCGTCTACGTCAGATTGCCTCCAAACAAGAAAACTGATGTCCCTACACGGCTTATCGGTACGGCGGACCCCGAGGATGGCTTGAAAGGGTATAAATAAAGGCCTGTCTGTCTTCAGCAGCCCACAAGTGGATTAGAAATTGGGTGTTTGTTTGTAAGTCTGGCGGGGCCATTGGGATAAGGAGGGGGTCGAGTCTTTCGCCTTATCTCCAAAAAGCAGAGAGCACCAGGCTGCCCGGGATCAATAAGGCGACCACAGGCAACAAGCTCTAACCTTAAAATGCACAGCGCCCCCAGACCGAGCAACCCCAGCATGCATTTGGTCAGGGTGAGTTTTCCAAAGGGCATGGAAAGGCCACAGCATTCATGGCTGAATAATTGCATACAGGAGTTGCGGCATAGGATGGGCTTCCCGATCGTCTCGTTTTCAGGCTTTCCCTCTGGGGGTTGGAGGTTATCAATGGTGGTGGCATTTGGAGCTGCGGTGTGAACAGTAATGGAAAGACTGCGCAGAGTTTGGGCCCTTGGGGAAAATCGCATTGAGGCTTCTGCATTGTGTTAACTGGATGAGTGTGAAAAGGGTAAAGCCACGGAAGCTATTAAACCTAATTAAATCATTACCAGAAACATTACACCGCTTATGTTAGAGATGTTTTTAAACTGTTTTCTTTGCCTTCAGGTCCAACATACTCTATTTATGACCCCCCAAACCCCCCTAAATAAAAGCACGAAAATGACGCCAACAGTGTGGTAAACAAGATTTGCATTTCCAGAAGGAAACAGCAGTGCTTGCATGGCAGCAAAAGAATCATATAAAAGTTAAGGCCGCATTATAGCTGCTTTGCTGTTGACACCAGGGTTGTGCAAAATTCAGGACTGGGTGACTAGCAATTCATGAGTGTGAATTTTAATCAGCCCCAACACACACACACGGAGTTGAATTGAAATTTACATGACAGGAGGAGGAATTTATCTACATAGACAAATAGACGGATAGATAGGAGGATCATAGAATGGATGGATGGATAGAATCTATGGATGGATAGAATCTTTAACCTTGGTTTGCTGGAGCTCAAACGGTAGAGAGTGGCGTTTGCAACACCATGATCATGGGTTCGATTCCCAGGGAAAGCAATAACTGATTAGAATGTCAATGTGTTTCTTGAATGCAATGCAAGTCACTTTGGATAAAAGCGTCTGCCAAATGCATAAATGTAAATGTGCATTTCTTTAAGTACAAAAAAGGGGGAAAAACCTGACTGATATTACCTACATTCAATGGAACCAAAATGTTTGTTTCATAACTTTTATCAAAGGGAAAAAAGAAGTTGGCAATCTGGCATTGTTGCTTGAAAAAAGTGACACCTAGAATATTGTCCCAATCTCACCACATATACCTGCACAGGACCAAGAGATACGAGAGAGAGCGAGAAAGACACACGATCTGTTTTCCTGCATGGTCTCCTCCGTGTTATCTGCTGTGGAAGGGACAGTATGCGGTGGGCTGCTACACCAGGTTAATTAAGTTACTGAGGTGCAGGACTCCTCATGAATACATCAGCATCGAGGCTGTGGACTATCTGTGTCTGTCAGGGGCCGGGGCTGCTACCTGTCCATGATTCCCCACACACAGGACGCTTCACCCCCTCCTCCATCTCTCAGCGAGCTCTACACTCACAGGGAGTCAAATTAATTTTCACCAGACCGCAGGGTATTACAAAAAGGCAGTGTGGGAAGCGCGGCATCTCTGAAAAGGAGCTGTTGTTGTGTGGAGGAAGCTTCCTCACTGTGTCCTGATGGAGTTGTGTCCTTTCGAGACTGGAACCAAGAGGAACGTGCCTTCAGAAATCAATCAAAATCAACACATGCTTCAAAGCAGCTTGATGACGTGCTTCCCTGCTGAACAAGCAGGTACTGCCTGAAACAACAAGCAGTTTTCGATTATCGTTTCTATCGCAGTTGGGCCAAATGCAACCACATTATAGGAAATGGGCATTACAGTTGCTGTACTTTTAGAGAGGGAACAAAAAACTGAAATGGAACTTTCTCTAAACCCTGTCTGCCTGATTTACCGTTGCTAACTCTGTCAGACATTCAGGTATTCTTTCACTGAAGAGAAGCAGTCCGAGAAGTGAATTAGCTTATTGAATTATTCAATAAATATCTTGATTAACAGTGCAGTTATACCTAGAATGTTCTACTTGATTTTAAACTTGTCATAGAATGTTACATTAAAAACTTGAAATTGGAAAGAAATGTCATAGAAAGACAAAAGTGAATCTATAAAAGTATTAATACATTTTTAACAAGATTACAGTATTTTCTGCACCATAAGGCGCACTGTATTATAAGGTGCATGCTAAAACACACGGCCTACAAAAAAAAAATGTTACGGAATCAAAACAGTGAGTTTAGTTGAACTTTATTCTACTATTTAACAATACACTCACATTATGTTTTAATCCATCCAAATCCATCAAAGTCATCTTCTGCATCTGAACTGAACAGCTGGGCAATCAAACATGCAGCATACTGGTGGTAAGCGTACGTATTACGTAATGTTGTCTGATTGGTTTAATCACTGTCAGCGTACGTAGTGTACGTATTATGTCCCTGGATTATTAGGCGCACGGACGATTTTTGAGAAAATGTAAGGCTCTTAGGCTCTTAGGTGCGCCTTATAGTGCGAAAATACGGTAAGTTAAATATTGAGAAGTCTGAAACAGTTGCTTATTGTCTTAGTGTATAAGTCTTAGTGTAATGCAGTACAAAACATTAAGAAACATTTTGAATAACATTTCTATTTAAAAGTTGATGTTTCTCAAAGACTAGTCTATGCCAGCTGGCACCAACATGATTTCTAGCTAATTATCTGGCTCTGACCCTTTTTAAACCGGGTCTAAATAAAGTACAGGGCACTCGCTACTGGTTAGCACTCCTGTCTCCCTTCACCTTGTCTCTGTCCATTCTCATTCCCGTCTCATCTCAGTCTCACACCTCTGTAATTTCATATTCATCATTAAAAGGCTGTGGGAGAGCAAGGCTCCGCCGGTGGGCCCGGCTATAAAAAGCATTCCACAGACGAGTACCTTGCCTTCCATTTCCATCTCTGTTGTAAATTGCCAATTTCTGTAGGCTTGACAACATTGTTCTCCCGACAAAGAGTGAGGTGAAGACAGCAGCTTATTAACCTAGACTCAGATGCGCCCACTGTTCAGGTTAATAACCGCAAAGCGAAGCGTCCGTGGCCTGTGGGGAGGGGATGGGAGCGTGCCGAGAGACCGCCGCTGACGATCATGCGAAAGACAGGCGGTAGAGCTAGAGAGCTGATTGCAGTGAGATTAGATTCATCTTTTGAAATGATATGAGAGGCGTTGGATGTATTTTTTTAGGTTTCATCCCTCTCAGCCCTCTCTCTCTCTCTTCACAGCTGTGTTTCAATGTGTCTGTGTTGAGACACGCAGCTCGTACAGTGGCCTCAAAATGTATTTGGACACTTAAAATCAACACAAAACAGCATTCGCAGACCATTTAACTTCCAATATGTGATGCTTTTCAGAGAAATATGAGGTGGGATTTCATTTTATGCATCAGAAAGTGATTGAATTGGTGAAAGAAGTGGCATTATATACTAGAATGGAGCCAGACTACGGACTACAATACGAAGAGAGATCTAAAGCAATGACATTCAGGCATTTTTAAGTGCGATTTAAGTGTCCAAATACATTTGGGGACTCTGTATGTACTTTCCAATCTTCTTCATAATACTCCTTTAATATTCTTTCTGTCCGTCCTCTTGAAACTGATGGTTCTCCACTGAGAAGAGCAGAACTAACAAGAAAAAAGACATAAAAAGAGAAAGAGACAGAGACAGAGAGAGAGAGAGAGAGAGAGAGAGAGAGAGAGAGAGAGAGAGAGAGAGAGAGAGAGAGAGAGAGAGAGAGAGAGGAGGGTGTGCGCTGTGGCTTTAGTCATTCTAGTGTCTCATGTTGTTCCCATCAATAAATTGGAAAGGATCAGCTCTCATTTATCCATGTGGAGACGTGGTGGGCGGGACTGTTCTGTCACCGCAGACCATTGACTTAGACTGTACATCCTACACTAAACACACACACACACACCTCATATGACACACACCAGCTTCTGGGAACTGACGCCGACCCGACTCGGAACAGAAAATCAAGAAAATAACAGACAGATGGAGAGAAAACACAAAAGAAGAGGAAAGGACAGAAATGACAAAGGCTAAATAATTAAAGATCAACAAATATTTACAGTTTCTGGGAGAGTTTTTTAAAGACCTTTTTAAGACCTAGTAAATAAAATTGAAGGAATAAATGATAAAAGAACCAATATGTTCTCTACATGTAAATGTCTAGGGAGAAACACAATGAGTTGTATTAGCAACACAATAAAGTTTGAAAATAAAAAGATATCCATTACTTTTAACACATTTTTACAAAGAAGTAGCTTGAATCACTCTGCTCCAAACAATAAAATATGGAAATTACTTTTACTGTATCTTCTGATCACACTGCAAAAAGAAGCTTCAACTGAAGAAAAATAAATATAAAGTCAGTCTTTTTTCCCCTCGCAAATGCAAGTTTATATCTCACACTTTTGAGAAAAGAAGTCCTCAATTATCATTTTTTATTCCATGGCAGACACACGCTTCCATAAACTGTGATGTTTGCTTTACAGTGCAAATGTCGACAAACGCTTAAATTAACATGCATTTACTGGAGATACAAAATGACATAAAATATGAAGCCTTGTTTTCTGTCAAACGGATCAAAATGAAGTGAGCTTATGATTAAAAAAAGCACAAATATCTGCTAATTGATAGATATTTGCTCTTCATTTTCATTTGCATCTCGTGATTTAAAGATGTATAGCGATTTGTTTTGATGAGAAAGATATACATTTTTTTGGAAGAAATACTCTTTATATACCTTACAATTCTGGATGAAATGACTGAAGTTATTTATGCAAGCAATAGGTTAAATCTAAATCCACTAATGGGTCTCAACACAAACTCTGCAATATGTTTGTCACTTGGTAGAAGCCATTCAAATTAGTCATGTCAACATGGATGTGTTGAACAACATGCACTCATGCTCACAAACCATGAACAAAACTACACAGGATAACAGAAAAAGAGACCCAGACTACATTGAAGAAGATAAACAGTGGACTATAGACCACAGTAGGTTTTGGGCAAATAATAATTTGCTGTAATAATGATCTTTATATGAATAAATGCACATCTTTATGCAATTAAAAAGTTGGTTCTGTGTTTGGTTGACATCTGGTGAAAACCTTAGAGAGTTATTCTTCAGATATTAAATGTGAATATAAAAAGGTAAGCCAATTATAATATCGAGAAACGATATTGTCTGCATACTCAGAAGTAACTGAGCAAAATCACTGTGCATTTGTGAAACGGGACAATCAGACGAACAGCTGATGGGATAAACAGGAGATTTAGGGTGACATGTGTCTCTAAGACGGAGCACATCCAAACAAATCTCTTCCATCCCAAAACAAATCCCTCCGATACAACAATGATACATATTTCTCATATGCTACAACCAGCTGTCAAGCGAAACTCTGGACATTACCGCTGCTTTTCCTCAGGCAAATTGATAGGCATTCGCAATTTAGTACTGGAAATCTGGCATCTGAAATTTGGCGTAGCTGTCAACACACAAACCTTTTCCTTAGGGTTTATCTAGATTTAACGGTATTTGACGAGCACTTCATGAATAGTTTAGAGAGCGCTGTGGTGGAGCTGTAGAAAAGGCTGACGCAGCGAGACAACGAGAGCTACACCAACGAATGAGGTACATACGGACCCACCATTTATCAGAGACCAGCAAGATAAATAGCGCTCGCAGTGGAAGGAAGAGAAAGAGAGAGATAGATACTTCCTCTTTGTCCAGTTGCTCTTTTTGGGAGACTCTGACTTATAAATACTGCAGCAGTCGAGGGCCGGATCATCTGCTCTCGCCTCATTCCAAACCCTCACCACAAATACCAGCAGAGACATGCATATCAATGAGTGCTGCATCATCCCAGCAGTCACTCATGGTTCACATGCTTTTGACCCCCATTTCCTGGATTCATCTCCCCAGCCGGCGGGAGGCCACTTTCAGAGAGCTTTCCTCTCCACAACGCCCTCAATACTCACCAAGTCTCACATTCTGAGGATCAGAATGACGTATGGGACACTTTGCATTCAGAAAAGCAACATATGTACATATATATCATATCTGAAATATATGCTCATATGTAATGAAGTCATATATGTACATATTTGTCAAAATATATATTATGCACACACATGCATATAAATGTACATTTTACATGGGATCATTTTATATATCAATTTATGGGATTGTTTATGTTTTCACTCAATAGGGGCATATATGTCATATATGGATATTTCATGAATGACAAATATATTTTTAGAATGTGCATGATACATACACAAACACATATTATATATGTTATAAGTTTATGTCAATATATAGAATAGGCCACATTTCAAATAGGCTTCATATATGTTCCCTTTCAAAGGAACTCGCGCTGATTCAAAGACACTTTGGGAACACATAGTTTTATCACCGCACATCTCCAGGGTTTCCGTGTCCTGAACTATAAGGTGCTCTTATGCTCTTATAACTTCCTGGTTCATGATGTCAACCGTTTCTGATGTACATTAACACAATTGGTTCATAGTCATGCAAGGCATTCCTCTTCAGGGAACCAAGGTTACAGTCATAACCTAATATATAGAATATTACACTTAGCAAACACTTCTATCCAAAGCGACTCGCATTGCATTCAAGAAACACAGTGACATTGTAATCAGTTCTTGCTTTCCCTGGGAGTCGAACCCATGACCGTGGCGTTGTAAACACTGGTTGAGCTACAGAAAAGCTATATGAGCATATATTGATATTTCATATATGTACATATATTACATTTCTGTATAGGGCCAAGATAGTTCCCTTAGAAATAGACAGAAAGTGTAGCAATTTAGAACGAAAATCATCTGAATTGTTTAAATGTTTGTAATAATTTCTGTCCAGCCAAAAGCGGTTATGATATTTAACGGATGGGTTAAAAGGTTAAACATACACACAAACACACACTACTATTCAAATGTTTGGGGTCAATAAATCAAGGAGGCATTCAACTGATTGAAGGGGCGATAAATAACACAACCGTTTCCAACACTGATAATAATAAGAAATGTTTGATACTTGAGCAGCAAATTAGTGAAATAATTTCTGAAGACTGGAGTAATGAAGCTGAAAGTAAAAACAAATCCTATTTCTAATTATTTCTCATAAGGACACAATAAACAACAAAACATGAACAAAACTACAAATGATTCTATACCGTACAGATTGTGCTTACCACGATGTAAATTATTAACAGCTGAGATTAAACACAATTAAATGATCTTATAATATATAAAGCAAATAAAAGCCTGTGCCTCTCACTCTAGGAATATGCGTAGTAATCTGTGGGTCAGACGTAGGTGGTCCGCGGGTGAGATCAGGTCACCTGCAAAAGTCTGACACTTAACATTCACACTGCCACCAGAACTATAACTTGTTGTACCTACACATCGTAAATCAAGCATGAAATCGTGTGCAGGTGTGCGCCACAGGTGGGGGAGCAGTTCCGGCGTGGAGAGCGCCGCGTGGGGCCTCTCCGGCGGAGGATGCGGCCAAATCCGCTGAATGTCTCATTGCATTTACAGCTGTCACAGGCACACAGCTGGGTGAGACATGAGCCCGAAGACAAGAGCCCCTTTCACTGGAGGCAGTAGTTAAACTTTCCCTCTCTTTGTCTCTCAGCTCCTCTTCAATGAAAGAGCGTGTGTGTCGCCGCGGGCCAATAAAGCACCTTTTTTGGTCCCGCCGTGTCAGATTTACGCCCCTCGTTAAGCCAATGACACCTTCCACCCATGTCAGCCCGTCGGAATGGCACGGCGCCCGTCTCATAGGGGGTGACATGCTATTAAGATTACGCCTCATTAGTGAAGATGAGGCGGCTGTTGATGAAAGCCACAAAAGGTTGCTTGCGAGACACGCAGACGCTCAGCTGGCTTTGTCCAAACAAACAGCGTGTTCTGTACGATTCTCCTCTAGACGTAGCAATCATTTGTTTGTGACTTCCGGACACCTGTTACCCACAATTCAAAGGCTATTTGTGTCTCAGGCGATAATGGGGAATCCCGTAGAGACGGAGGTAGAGCGCTGTCAGAAACAAGCCTACATCTCACACACCTGGTGGAGCCACACACACACACCTGCACCGTTCTTTATAGTCTAAACTTCTGCATTTGCCCTTGAGAAAAAGTTGTTTGCACCAGTAGAGACTCATGGGTGTGTGTGTGTGTTCGAGGGGTGTGTCGAGTGAAAATGTTTCAAATGAACTCATTAGCATGTCTAGATGAGGTTGAAGACGAGCAGAATAAGGAAGTGACCACAATATGTTTGTGCGTGTCTTTACTGCTCTGTTTATGAGATGGAGAGTTGTGTATAAAAGGGATAACAGAATACAGTAGAACCCCGACTTACGAAACGCTCTACATAAGAAAAGTTTGACGTACGATAAAAGATTTTGGGTTTTTTTCGCCTGAGTAATGACAAAATGATCGAGATGCCAAAAAACGAAATCTCGGCAGAGGCGACGTTTTCCGAGTTTTGTTTTGAAATTCGCGCCACTGACCCGTAAACTCGCACCAATTGTCCCGCTCTCCCATTGGCTGTCTATGGGCTCGGACGCTAGCTTTTGCTGCAGCATCCTGCTCTCCTATTGGTCAGCATCGCTCCCACCAGCCTCTGCGTAGCGGCGTTCCTCTCCCATTTCGTCTGCGCTTTCGCATACAACTTTTGTTTTCATCGTGCTGCATCGCCATTATTTTATGCCCAGTTAACAAACTTTTTCGAATCACTAGCCATGGATGTGAAGATTGTTGCTGAAATGAAAGGTGAGTGTATTTTAGCTTTATTATAAAATTAAATGTGGTGTTTTCGTAGGGCTTGGAACGGATTAGGCAATATACATGTAAAAGCCTGACCGACATACGAAAAGATCAACTTACGAAGCCAACCTCGGAACGGATTATTATCGTAAGTCGGGATTCTACTGTACTTCCTATAAACTATAGATGGGACAAGAGCAGAATGTATACTCTGAACAGTACTACGCATACTATAGGACTTTCTTAGCGAAGAATTTGCAGTTTCTTGAAGAGATTCTCATTATGCATAACTTTACCTTCCTCTGCAGTGTGACAAATGCTGGAGTAAAATAAAAAATAAATGAAATAATAAGATTGCAGAAACTGCAGCAGTTGAGGACTGCCCTCTCTCTCTTTTTCTCTGCGGATTTGAGATGTGATTGGTTATTCTCAGTGTGCACTAACCCTTTGCACATTTGCCGGTGGAATATGTTTGTGCTCTATGATTGAGTATTATAAAGCAGAGCAGTAGGGGTGTCATATATTATTAGGCACTGGCATACACACAGAACAAGCCCGCGTGAGAATACCTGGGGATTTGTCTAATGCAAGTGTGCCTTTACCTGCGGATGGGATTATCTCTGCTGCAGGTGAGTGGATTCAGGTAGACCCACTATGCCTACTGGATTTGATTGGATGGGAAGGGTTGGCACTCACGTCCTACTGTGAGATAAAAGTTCAGTCCGTGTCAGGAATACATTCCTGCATATGAATTTAATTTATGGTTCATACATATGCAAATCTATGATGTTTGGGGTTGATGAGATTTTAATGTTTTCTGACGAAAACCACAATCATAATTTCTTCTTATTAATGTTGGAAATAAACATGATAAAGTAGATATAGAAATAAACACACACACAAGTACGCATGCACACACAATCTCTCTCTCTTTCACACACACTTTACACACACACACACACACACACTCATACACACACAAGTATGCATGCACACCCTATCTCTCTCTCTCTCTCTCTCTCTCTCTCTCTTTCACACACACTTTACACACACACACACACACACTCATACACACACAAGTATGCATGCACACCCTATCTCTCTCTCTCTCTCTCTCTCTCTTTCACACACACTTTACACACACACAAGTATGCATGCACACCCAAACTCTCTCTCTCTCTCTCTCTCTCTCTCTCTCTCACGCACACACACACACGCACAAGTATGCATGCACATCTCTCTCTCTCTCTCTCATGCACACACACACACACACACACGCACAAGTATGCATGCACATCTCTCTCTCTCTCTCTCTCTCTCTCTCTCTCTCTCTCTCTCTCACGCACACACACACACACACGCACAAGTATGCATGCACATCTCTCTCTATCATTCTCTCTCTCACACACACACACATACCCCCCCACCCCCCACACACACACACTCACACACACATACCCCCCCACCCCCCACACACACACACTCACACACACATACATACACACACACACACACACACACACACACACACGTATGCATTCACACACAATCCCTCTCTCTCTCTCTCTCTCTCTCTCTCACACACACACACACACACGTATGCATGCACACACAATGTCTCTTTCTCTCTCTCTCTCTCTCTCTCTCTCTCACACACACACACACACACACTCACACAAATACATGAATTGCTTCTTTAAGTCAACTTTATTCATATTTGAAACTTAAATACATTTTTTGACCATTAGAATGAAACAAACTGTTGTACCTTTAAGATTTTTATAGTAGCCTCTATGTCTATATGTAATTCAGTGAATCTAAATCACTAGTAGAGATCCATCTTCCTTTCCTCAGGATCTTTAATAAGTTAAGGGACGAATGAGAAAGGAACTTCCTGGCAAACTTTCTCTGCTGTCATCCATTGAAGCTGGATGTGATTCAGAAACATCTCTCTCTCTCTCTCTCTGGTCTGTGAACACATTTCTATTCCACCTGTGTGAGGTCTCTCAGATAGAGTCACGGAAGCAGAAACCATTGTAATTACTCTTTAATTTATTGACTAATGGCCACAGCCTCCCCTGACAGCAGCAATTGTTCTAATGTCCTGGCCACCACGACACTGCTCAAGTCCTCTTTGGGCAGCATAACTAAAATAATTCATCATTACAAGCACATTAAATTGAAACATATAGACCATAACTGTTGTAATTTATATTATTTTGTCTTTGTGTTTTTCATTCTCTGGTTCTTCCGGCCAAAAAGTGGCTGATTTCTCACCCAGGTGGAGCGGCACGCATCCGTCCGCCCCTGGCTTCAGTGCGGGTGACATGGACAAACGCTGCTTGAGAATTTACAGGCATTTTAGGATGAGCCAAAATGTGTCTGGAAGGCTGCACTGCATTGATATTTCTCAAACAGTCTAATTTTCTTCATCCACACAATTTTCACAATTAGTTCCATAACGTTGTTTCATAATGAATGATTTTTCATCCTCTCTCTGCCACCGGAATGAAACAGCCTGTATTCACCTGTGTGTTGTGCTAAGCGGCAAAACTACAGTTTCAAAATGTCAGCATCCGAAACATTCTTCTTTTTTGCCAAACCTTTTTTTGTTCTTTATAAACTTTATAATCTTGACTTTCTTAAGGACTAAAGTTAAAGCATCTCCTACTCATATTGTGCTGATCTTTAAAGAGACGGTTCACCGCAAAATTAAATCATTTACTCAACCTTGTGTCAATCCAAACCTTAATGAATTTATTTTCTCTGCGGAACATAAAAAGAAGCACTACAGTTCAAAAGGATGGGATGAGTATGTTTTTGTTTATGAAGAAGAAATTGATACCTTTTTTTTATTTTAGCAAAGATGCATTACATTGATCAAAAGCTACTAAAGAAAAGATTTCTATTATTTCAAACAAATGCAATTCGAATGTTTTGAGTGTCTGCACAAATAACAAGTAACACCGTTTTCAAGATTGATAATAATAAGAAAGGTTTTTTGATCATAAAAATCATCATATTTGAATGATTTGTGATGGACACTGAAGACTGGAGTAATGATCTAATAAATTCAGCTTTAATCACAGGAATAAATTACACTTTACTATATATTCAGATAGAAAACAGCTGTTTTACACTGATATAATATTACACTGTTTTACACTGATATAATATTACACTGTTTTACTGTATTTATCATCTAATAAATTCAGCTTTAATCACAGGAATAAATGACACTTTACTATATATTCACATAGAAAACAGCTGTTTTACACTGATATAATATTACACTGTTTTGCTGTATTTATCATCTAATAAATTCAGCTTTAATCACAGGAATAAATTACATCTTACTATATATTCAGATAGAAAACAGCTGTTTTACACTGATATAATATTACACTGTTTTACTGTATTTATCATCTAATAAATTCAGCTTTAATCACAGGAATAAATGACACTTTACTATATATTCAGATAGAAAACAGCTGTTTTACACTGATATAATATTACACTGTTTTACTGTATTTATCATCTAATAAATTCAGCTTTAATCACAGGAATAAATGACACTTTACTATATATTCACATAGAAAACAGCTGTTTTACATTGATATAATATTACACTGTTTTACTGTATTTAACATCTAATAAATTCAGCTTTAATCACAGGAATACATGACATTTTGAAAATTGCAATTACTGTTTGTACTGAATTTTCCATCAAATAAATGCAGCCTTGAAACATTACAAAACAGCCTTGAAACATCAAAAACATTACAACATCTCACAGACCTCAAACTAATTCCAGTATATTTGGCCATGCTTTTAAAAATGAATTTGAAGTTAAAAGATGTTTAACTTTTAAAAGCATGTTTCGTATGTCATGCCTTCTGTTCCATTCTGTTGCATCTTTCTGATTATGAATGCAACAATGTTCAAACAGCGTTCAAACTCGAACTGACTGCAATGTTGTCCTCTGAACATCTGCATGCTAAATTGTAGTTTTACAAGCCCTGGTGTTTTCTACAAGAAATGCATTCTGTCAATCGCTCTCAGAACAGGCCAAGTTCACAAAACATCATGCACAGGTTAATCATTTTGAACATATGCATATGACTTTCCTTTATCATACTGTGAGCTGGTGGAAATTAAAGGCAGCTTTAGCGATAACAGCCCGCTGTGTTTGGAGACACATCGTCTATCTACAGTGTGCGTAAATCAAGGACGACCGACAGTCGAGTTCATTCAGCCTAACGTCTCTGAACAAGACAAACAATTCTCACCATCCCCGCTCCTCTCTCTTTTTTACAGGCGTTCTATATCCCTCAGCTTCTGTCTTTTTTCGCTCTCTGCCCTCCGATTTGTGGAGCTGATCGATAGACTGATGCAGACGTTGCCGCTGAAGATGACAGAAGTGGCTCGTCCCCAGAGAGGAACAATGAGGACGAGTGCACCCCCCACCCAGAGTGCTTGCTGGAGCTACAAACACTATTTCAACACTATTCTGTGTGTGTTTCTGCGATATTGGGTGTGTGTTTGAATGAGAAACATGGACATAAACACAACCCTAAAGAAGGAAATAAAGATGCGACGCCTTTGTGCGCAATAACTCAAATTGTCACATTCTGCTGATACATCCGTCCTAAAAAGATCTTGCTGCAGAATAAAACAGCTAGGAAAACTAAGTCTTTGAATGTACATTGAAAAGCACTTTCAAGCTACATAAAGTTTAACATGAGCTCTACAGCTGCCAAGCCTCAAGGTGTTTCGCTACAGCGAAACTTCGATTGGAGCACAAGGGACGTAAAGAGTGAGAGAGAAAGAAGAGTGGAACAAAAAGAATGGGCTGTGAACGTTGCCGAGAGACCGAGTTCAGGTCTGGTCATCTAAGAAAGTCCCATCCGCCACTCCATTGTACTTTCGGCTCACTATTTATTTCCCAATCCTCGGGTCAAACTCATTATGCACCCTTATATTGCACCCTTGTGCAATGCTTCATGCTCACTGCAGGGGGCAGCCAAACACTGAATCTCCATCCCAGCATCCCCTTCATAATCATCAGACATTGCTTCATTCTAGCCACAATAAGAAAGTACATTTGCAGCTTCCAAAAGAAGCCGACACGATTAATAACACATCACCTGTAAAACATAACCACAAACACCATCAAAATCAGCTGGCAATTACTTAGTGTTTTTCAGAAAAGGAAGCTTCTACATTGAGATTTAAGAGAGAAAGTATTTAGCTTAGTTGACATTTAGCAGATGCCTTATCCATAGCAACATAAAAATAACAAAGCAAGCAGAAGCCATTAATCCAGGGTACACAACACTGCACATATTGCTACTCTAACACACTGGATTAGTAAACAGAGGACAGAATCCGATGGGAGGAAAAAGAAGGAATTTGCAAATCCAACTCAGGATGCCACATCTTTTTTAAGTACATGCACATAGGTTGTGCATCCCATGGCATGGGTT